>JAQIWS010000852.1:0-15202 GCA_034696085.1 Stigmatogaster subterranea | reverse complement strand
TACAGTTTGAGTTCTACGTCTAATAACAATCACAGCATCATCATCGTTGACGCTTGCATAATTTTGACAACCAGTTGCATTGCACACGTACCGTAACTAAACACCAAATAATTGATTTTACGTAACCAAAGCAGAAAATCGTGTATATGCTTACTTTTCCATTTTCGTAATTAATCCCATATACTCGATTTTCGTTACATCCAGATATAACCGAATCATCCGCTAATTTTATCGAACTTCGAAGCAAACTATCCGCGGAAATAGGAAGAGCTTCGATGTTTGTTCCATCGAATTTATACAAACTCCCGTCGAGAGACGGAATCAGACGCATCCATTTTCCGTTTTTGGACACCTGCCAAAAAAATCCACAACAATCAAACAACGTGATCACCTTTAAAAACTTATTTCCTACAATTTCAAAACCAGGAAAAAATATCTCACTCCACAACTCTAAATTTAACTTTTCCACATCGAGACACATCATAATTCTCAAATTATACCTGTACTCTGCTAATGGAAGAAGACAACATCGTGTCGGGTCCTGTTAAAAAACTCCAAAGCATCTGTCCGTTTTTGGCATCTATTGCAGAAACAAGTCCATCTAACGTGCTTACAATCACTAACGACCTATATTAAAATAATATTTCACACGAATAAGATAAATGCAAATTTTGAACCCAAACCGCACCATCGCGGAGCAAGTACCAACCTGTTATGTCCTCGAGTTTTAACTTCATTTTTCGACCTACAAAACGGTAATGCTCTCGAATGTTCGTCTTCTCGTACACACAAACCACCATTTATAAAATGTAACACCAGAATACAAACTAAAACAACCGAACATGATTTCTCCATTCACGTAAAATTATCAAACAAGGATTACGAAATTAAATTATATCAGCTCTTCGGTCTCCCATTCCTCGCAGCGGAGATGTTTACACGTTAGTCATGCTATTCATAAACCACCGTGATTGGTGGAAAATGGTGCGGTGTTGGAGGTTATGACGTCACTGAGTCAATACTATGACGTCACATTTTCAAGCGCTCGTTTACCGTCGTTACTCACAGATGTCGCTGAATTCTTTTAACTCGAAAGCGGCGCATCGAATATTGAATTTGTCAACGTGGTTATCGCTGGATCTGGAGACTTGAAAATGCTGTAAATAATGTGAGGCGTTTATTAATAAGTTTTAAATATTATTTTGTAAGTGTAATGTTAATTTTTTGTCTCTATTTGTAGAAATTTGCAGATTTTGATACGTGCATGGCGTGAATTTCAATGTTTGCAAAATATTGTAGATTTTTTAAGTAGTGTATGCCTCGTGTATGCCTGAATACTTTACGAAGATCGATTAACAAAATATTAAAAATGGTTCGCCAACGTCGGCCGATGAAACCCGAAAGCGAAGAGGCGAGGATTAATAGAGAAAAAAGAAAGAAGAATAATCATCAACCGAGTTTAACGAGAAAAGTGTGCTTATATTTGGCTGTTTTTGTGACGATTGCACTCGGTATAGTTTATTTCTGCATACAGTATTCTAGGAAAATTCAAGTGGTGACACCTTTAAAGCAACCTCTGGTAAAAAAAAATTTTAATTTTGAAAATTCAGTAAAAGTTCAAAAATCCGGACCACTTGGGAATTTGCTCGGTCCGGATTTCCGAATATTCCGGATTCTCAGATGTTTAATGTTTAAATTTAAGGAAAAATTTTGACATTCGGACAGGTCCGAAAGTTCGGGTTGTCCACCCGAAAATGTGGACTTTTTTGAAAACTCAAATAGTCCGGATTTCTGGAGTTCGGATTTTTGGACTTTTACTTACAGTAGTTTTGTACGAACGAATTAAATTTTTTTTTTGTATTTTAAAAACAATTTTTCAGGCTGTTGTGCAAAGTGGTGTTCACGTGCCAGATCGATTTTGGGGAACTTATCGTCCTGGTTGTTATTTTGGTTTGCGAGCTCGATCACCGCAATCACCCGTATTTGGGTTAATGTGGTTTGCTCAAACTTTAGTCGATAACCAATTACCTCTTCGGTAAGGATGAATAAAATATTACGTAATAAAATATTTAAGTTTATTTTGTGTTTTTTGTTTACTCGATAGTCATTGGTGCGAACAAGGCGATCGTTTGTCTGGATATGGTTGGCTTGAGCACGATGCAGTAAATTTTGGAAAACAAGAGATCGAAGAAACTCACTATAAAATATCAACCGATTTTGTAAAGAGAGTTGGAGGTCAACACGGTGGTGACTGGACAGCGCGGATTACGTTTAGTCCGAAGGTATTTTTAAAATTTTTAAAATAAGTCTTTCCAAGATTTAATAGAATTTTTTTTTATTAAATTCAGGGAACAAATTACGAGCCGTTTATCTCGGTGATTTTTTACCTTGCACTCGATGGTCAAGGAAGAATACAACCTGTGTTAAGAGGTACAACTTTGGCTACGATTCAAGGAGACGCGGAAGAATTGGGTCCGTTTCGAGTGAGCTACGAAACTTCGACGAATAACATTAAAATGACGAGTTATTTAATGACTGTGGCACCGGGAATGCATCTATTGAAGGAAACCGTTTTGAAGAACTTAGCCATTTTTCAACTGGACAAACTGAAACACGTTAAAGTTATTGGTTTAGTCGGAAATCAAATGAAAGGTGAAAACGAAGGTAAAAGGCCAAATTTTCTGGCTTATCAAGCAGTTTTTACATTGCCTTTCGAAATGGAAGTTGTTTTTGAATCGGGAAGTTTTGCCGATCGGCCAAATCGATTAATCGGCGAAGTTTTTAACACCGAGTTACAGCAGCATAGTAAAAACTTCCACGAACGTTTTACCAAAGTTTTTCAACTTCAAGCGAAAGGCTATAGTGACGACGAAGTCAATTTCGCCAAAGCTGCATTGAGTAATTTAGTTGGGGGAATAGGATATTTTTATGGATCATCAATCGTCCAGTCTCAATTTAACGCGGAACCTGTCAAATACTGGCCGGCTCCATTATACACTGCAGTTCCCTCGCGTTCATTTTTCCCGCGAGGATTTTTATGGGATGAAGGGTTCCACAACATTCTCATCTGTAAATGGGACATAAAACTATGTAAAGACATTATCGCTCATTGGTTGGATTTAATGAACGTCGAAGGATGGATCCCTCGTGAACAAATTCTTGGAGCCGAGGCCCGCGCGAAAGTGCCCGACGAGTTTGTGGTTCAGAAAAACGCCAATGCCAATCCGCCCACGTTATTTCTTCCACTACAGTACTTGGTTCAAAATTTTAAACTAAACAAGAATATGTCTGAACAAGATCTCAACTTTTTCCGACGACTTTATCCACGACTTATCGCGTGGTTCGATTGGTTTAATGTGACTCAAATAGGAAAAATCCCTGGAAGTTATCGGTGGAGAGGAAGAGATTCGACGACTAATCGAGAACTTAATCCAAAGACGTTGACATCTGGCTTAGACGATTATCCGAGAGCTTCTCATCCCACAGAGGACGAAAGACATGTGGACTTACGATGTTGGATGGCGTTGGCAGCTGGATTAATGGCTGAAATCAGCTCTTTGATTGGGCTTCCAGCAGAAAAATACCAAAGAACGCACGTTTATTTATCTGATAACGATTTATTGGATGAACTGCATTGGTCGTCTGAGTTGGAGTCTTACGCGGATTACGGTTATCATTCGAACAAAGTGAAATTAGAAAGACCAAAGCCAAAGAACATTCAACCTGGAAAACCAGTTCCAAAGCAAGAAAAAATCCGAGTTGTGATCGAAGAACCACGTTTACAATTTGTAGATTCTTTTGGATATGTTAGTTTATTTCCTTTTATAACTTTAATACTGAAGCCGACGTCTCCCCATTTGGGCAAGACTTTAAATAACCTAAAAAATCCAGATTTACTTTGGACTAAGTTTGGATTAAGATCTCTCGCCAAAACGGCTCCCCTTTACATGAAACACAACACCGAGCATGATCCACCTTATTGGCGAGGGCCCATCTGGATTAATATAAATTTTTTAACATTACGAGCGTTACATTACTATAAAAACAGTGAAGGACCTTACAAAGAATTAGCTCGTAATTTATATAAGGATTTAAAGACGAACGTTGTGCATACTATTTACAGTGAGTATAAAAGAACGGGTTATATTTGGGAGCAATATAATGATGTCACGGGACAGGGACAAGGTAGCCATCCGTTTACAGGATGGTCTTCATTAGTTTTACTAATCATGTCTGATTCATATTAAAATTAATCTAATGGGATTTTGTTTGTTTGGTTAATTCATGAAAGGTTGTGATTTTTTTTTTGTCTAATCTTTTAGGAAATAGAATCAAAAATTTTGTTTAATTTGTACATACTTTGGAATGTTGGGGTTTTTAAAAAAGGAAAAAAACAACATTAAGAAAATAATGTATCATTCAAATCAAGTGCATCTTGTAAGAAATTTATTATTATGTAGAGACAAAAATCATTATAAATTGCATGATACACAAAAATGAAAAATAAATTGTGTTGAAGGCAGCTGCTCAAGAATTGTAATCGAATTCTGTTAACTACGTAAAACACGTTTAAAATAATTTAAATCCGACGCCCAAAAAATAAATTTGTTTTAAAAATATTTTTTCTCATGTTTTTTGTTGTTTTTTGTTTGTCTTTACAACTGACGAAATTAAGCTGTAACTGAAACGGGAGAGGGAAGAATGGGCAAATTTTACGTTACCGAGATATTTATCGTTACTAGATAGTTAAGCAAAGTTTTAAAATTACAGTTTGTTGTAGGCGTCAGTATTTTATTTATTAATGGAAATAAATTAAAATATTGTCCCACATTGAGTAAACCAGCGATGAACTTAACTGGAATGGAAAGCGTCACGCAAATACCAACCGAACAAGTTAAATTGATTAACATTCAGAAAGTTTTACGATGAACTGCTCGGACTCCATCATCGTCGTATTCTTTCTTCGACACCCACATTTTCTTGAACGTATCTAGCGACGCTAGAATAGACCCTCTGTGGAATATGCGAAGAGAATTAGAATTAGGCATAAAATAAATGTTATTTGGTATAACGTAATCTTTACCCAATCCATGTAGAATACAATCTCTCTTGGGGAGCTGAAATCTGTTAGAAGAATTAAAGTAGAATCATTTTTCCACTTTCTCTGAATAAAAACTTACCCGAATTTTAATATCTTTTGGAGCCAATTTTCTTACTTCACTCAACAAACGATCACCGAATCCTACATATACCAAACATAACTTATTATTGTTATTACAGTATGTTAAAATTCAAAATTTACCTTTAAATAAAGTTGATCCACCAGATAAAACAATATTTTGATACAAGACTTTTCGCAAATCCATGTCGGATTTTTGAATGGAGTAAACCAGAACTTCATGAAGACCTTCGAATTCCTCTCCAATTAAATCAGGTCGGAATAGAACTTCAGGAGCACGGAATCTAGCTCTACCAACTTCTAGACTACTACCATCTGGTAACGTATACTGCGTCTTTTCAGTATCCATCGATTCTTCGCGTTGAGGATTACTGGCTAAGTAGCACGCTCTCTAAAATTAAAGAAATTTATTTTACGAAACTCACATTAACAAATTTTCCTTATCAGTGTTATGTAACCTCTTTTATAATTCGAACGATCTCGAATTCCGCAGTTGTGTAAAAATTTACTCCTTCTTTCCTCAATAGAAGTCTTAAATAACGCGTGACATCACGACCAGCAATATCGACCCTCATAATGCTGTGAGGCATAGCAAATCCTTCGTAAATAGGCACTGCATGAGTTACTCCATCACCCGAATCCAGCACCACTCCAGTCGTTCGTCCAGTCGCATACCTAAAATAAATAACAAAATTAAGTTAATTCAATAAAAAAATTGAATTAACACGAACTAAAATAATACTTACAAACTAAGCACAGCTTGCATGGACACAAACAACGCCGGAACGTTAAACGTTTCAAAAAATATTTCAGCTGTCTTTTCCCGGTTTCGTTTCGGATTCATGGGTGCTTCTGTTAACAACACGGGGTGCTAGCGTAGAAAAAATTAATATTGTACCATTTTCGTTGAAAATATATAATTCTGTAATAACATACTTCTTCTGAAAACGTCTGCAACTGGTCTTTTGAATAAATATACTGCCAAATTCGCTCCATGTCATTCCAGTCTGTAACGATACCATGTTCCATTGGATATCGAATGCTTAATAACCCTCGGTGCTCCTAAATAATTTAAATAAAGCAAATTTTAATGTGGAATTAGTGCAATTTATTATAAAATATACTTCTGCTGGGGGTCCAACGAATATGTCGCCCTCTAACGCTCCAGCCATTACCCGAACATGTTTTGGCCGGCCAATACTGTAAATTACACAAAGTTAAGCTAAATATCTCACGTTGAACAATAAATTCTTACTGATTGGGGAAGTGGCATTTAGGTATTTGATCTCCAGCAAAACCAGCTTTGATAACACCAGAACCCTGAAAATATACGAACCCGAATTTGGACGTGGTTCGTGAACTTTAATATTCTTACTTCGTAAATATACTTACGTTATCAATTACAACTGGCTGATTTACAATTACATCGTAAGCTTCCATTTCGATATTTTATTTTAAATCGATCTATTCACAATCAATTCGCGAGTGATTACAATTCAACTAACAAGGAGGAGCTCACCGAATGACATCATATGAGTCACTGCTCGAACCAGTGAAAATTTTCACTGACTCTAACTAGAGATACATTCAGCGACATCCAGTGACAAAACCCGAAAGCTTAAATTTATTTTAATCGTAACGTCAGACGGCGCCACCTTCTTCCAATCCCGACTATAAAATCTCATTGTACAACTATCTTAATTCCTGCGAGTTTTCGTGTGGAGGATGTTTATAGAAGATGGAGAAGAAGGAGCTGGTTTTACCTACAAATTACTCCATGCCTCATGCTCCAATTCCTACAACTCCAGCTGGTCTGGAAGCACTGTACGCTCAATGTCGAAAAATTTATCCAGATCAACCAAATCCTCTCCAGGTTACGGCAGTGGTAAAATATTGGTAAGCATTTGTACCTTTGCAAAAAAAAAACCGTTTTATTTGCATTTTTATACATTGTAGTACTTAATTTAATCTGTAAATTAAAATTTACATACAATTAACCACACCCCTCGTTTTTCTGCAATTTTACGCCACATGTGGTTGAGCAAAAAATTAAGGTGGTGTGATGTTTCTCTACATGGGGTATTTTTTGTTTTTAACAGGCTGGGAGGTCCCGATCCTCTAGATTATATTAGCATGTACGCTAATAGTGGTGACCCGGATAGAGGAATCCCTCCGCATTGGCATTACATCAGTTTTGGACTGTCGGATTTACACGGAGATGGCAGAGTTCACGAGTGAGTCATAAAATCGAAGAAAAAGTTTATTTTTTTGGGTGTTTAGCAACAAGTTGTCGTGTGAAGTTGTTAATAGCAGGATCGTGTTTCCGTAGGATTACTGGTAGCGATACCCCGAGTGGTTTTGGTTTTGAATTGACGTTTCGACTCAAACAAGAAGCTGAAGAAACTGCACCACCAACGTGGCCGGCGACGGTTATGCAAGCTTTGGCGAAATATGTTTTTCAGTCCGAAAATACTTTATGTGCGGGTGATCATATTTCGTGGCATTGTCCGTTAGACAGCAGTGAATCTAGAATTCAACATATGTTGACGACGGAAGATGCTCAGTTGGAAACGTTGCAAACTCCGTTTGGATCGGTTAATTTTGTGCAGATAGTCGGAGTTTGTGCTGAAGAATTACAAGCGGCTCAGCATTGGAATGGACCGGGCATTACTGAATTGATGAAAAGGATTTCTGGGTATGATGATTAAAAATATTTTGCGGATTTATTTTAAGTTGAAAGTTATAAAATTACTTAGCTGAATAATTTTAATCTTGTGAAGAGCAGGAACTAGTTGGCTAATAACCGATATGAGGCGAGGTGAAACGATTTTCGATTTGGATCCCCAAATACAGGTTTGTTTTGAAACGTGATATTGTTATTAAAATTGGTGATATTTTTATTTTTTTGAAATTTTAGGAAGCTGTTGATCAAGGAATAGAATTGGAAGGTTCAAACTTAAGCGGTGTCAGTGCTCGATGTTCGTGGACCAAAAAAATTCTGACTAAAAACGCAAATCGATGTCAAGACTCTAAAAATACGTCGGATAACAGTTTGCAGTATCCAGAAATTTCAGAAAATGGTAACTACAACAAAATTTTCTTGCTCAGTCAGAACAGTAACTTAATATTCTGTTTTTATTTAGATGCTCAACAAATTAAAAGTACATTGAAGAAAGGATTAATGAATACTAAACCAACGGTGGCTTCAAATTTAATGTAAAATATTTGTTTCATTAGATTTTCACACTCACAATTTTGCGGAATATTGTTTTTAGAAATCAAAGTACATCTTTACAAGACAGTTACGACAGTAACGCGAGTAGTGACGTCACTACAATCGCAGCCGGAGAATTATTGCAAACACAAATTTTAGAGTCCGTCCACATAATTTTGAATTTAGAGGCTGGATCTCTTTTGCCCTTAGCTTTAAGGTAATTTTGTTAATTTTTTAATCAATCAAAAAATAAATCGTGACTTTTTCGTTTTTTACTCAGAGGGCGACTAAAACACGGTCGGCATTTTACTTTTAAGGGAATAGTAGGCGATATTGCAATTACGCTGCTTCCTCCGAGCGTCACTGGTTCGTTTGTTACGTTAGAAAATCCATACGCAGTTCACGGACCTTGGTTACAAATTTTGTTAAATGAGGAATTTATCAACGAAATGTTGCAGGATTTTGAAGTTTTTGCAAATAGAGAAGAGGTAATTTAAATCTTTCGTAGACTCTGAGAGAAAAGTTTAAATAATAAAATTTGTTATGTTTTTCAGTTGAACTTGCCAAAAACATTTACTTGGTGTGGAAAAGGATTGACTATTGAAATAGTTGCGGAAGATTTTTAATTTTATACAAGCGCAAAATAAATTTTTGGTAAATAATTAGGTAAAGTAGACGTAACGAAATTTAAAATTGAGAATAATTTCCCGTTAGAGGAATATCCAAAAAAATTTGTTACTTTTTGACGATATAAGATTTTATTTGTTAATTTTGAAAAATAATTCCACCGGTTGGCTGGATAGTTTTTTGTAAATAACCGAACATAAAAATTCGCGTAAAATTTACCTATAGACTTAAAATACGCAATAACAATTTTTAAAGAATTTATTTTCTATTGTCCTTTCAGTATAAACTTTGTAAAGAGTAACCATGTACCTGTTTAAACCAATTTTTGTATTTTTTTCCTTAATTTTTTAGTAATTTAATTACATTTACAATTTCCAAAAATCCATGACTAGTTCTTGTTACACACAGAACAAATCTCTTTACCAACGTGACAACGATTTGGTCTATCATTAGCACGCCGCGGATTACCAAAAAAAGTACAATCGCGTCGTCTTTCAAGAAGCATCGATGTAGAATTTATTACTTCTAAGTGTAAATTAATGAAGAGAGTTAAGTGGAAAACGTCCTCTGTACAGCGTGTAATTCAGTGGGGGAAAATTTACCCTAAACCGACATGGACCCAAACATTGCGAATCTTCCGCCAGGCGATCCCAAGCTCATCAACTCAATTGGTAATCGACTGAAATCGCAAGGTTTATTTGATCAATTCAGAAAACATTGCCTCGCTGATATTGACACTAAAGTAAGCAATCATTAATGCACGAAATTCATGCAATAAATGCTTTAAATATTGTCGAAAAAACTGCATTATGTTTTATATTTTACTGTAAATGTTGAGTTTTGCATGTTTGTTGATTTTGCAAATTCTATTAAGTGGATATTTTTTGTTTCAGCCTGCATATCAAAATTTACGACAACGTGTGGAAGGTTACGTAAATAATTTTCTACAAAGCCAGCAGTGGAGACCTGATTTAAATAAAAATCAACTTCGTGATAGTCTTCGACGGCATATCAATGAGTGAGACTTTTTAATTTTAAAAAGCGAAGAAAAACATACCATATGTGACGTATGATTCTATGTTCGTAGATCTGGTATGCTAGCGATTGGTGTTGACCGCATAGTCGAACAAGTAGTCAATCCTAAAGTCTACCAAGTTTTTTATCCCCAAATTGAGAGCGTGGTGTTTAAGTTACTGGGTAAAGATTTACCCGCATCAGGCTCATTCATGCAGAAGTGTTTGGATAATAACGCAGTAGATCCAACTAATCCTGGTATGATTTAACTTTATTCATAAAAAGATAAAAACTCAACTTAATTTAAATTTTTTTTAAATTGCAGAAGTTCCCGGTGAAGAAAAACCAAATATAAAAGAAGAATCCGGTCAGGAAACACTGCAAAAAATTATTGGGTTTACTGATGATACGTCAAACACTAGTGCATCTTTACCTTCAGCGTCTACAACTGATCAAACAACGGATTTGGTTGAGATTAAATCAATAGATACGCCTATAAAAGTTGAACCAGATTCAGGTGTTCCGATGAAGGCGTCGGTGGAAACACAAACGGATATTACGCCGAACTCAGAATCGACTTCTAAAGATGGATTAACGACGGATTCGAGTTATTCTGATGATGGAAAGGAATCGAGTGATACGAAGAAAAGAAGTAGTTTTCATGATGAGAAGAAGGATCATCACAAGAAAAGTGTCGAAAGTCAGAAAGTAAAATCGAAAGATGTGAAGAAAGATGAGAAAAAAGGCGACAAATCAAAATCAGATAAAATTAAGCATAGTAATACTAAGCACAAAGTTGACTCCAAAATCCACAGTGATACCAAAAATAAAACCGAAGATGGAGCTGTTAAAACGAAGAAAGTTGAAGGAAAAGTTTTGGAAAAAGAAAAGAGTAAATCTTCGTCTTCTCAAGATTCTAAATCACCGAAACATAAATTGGGAGATAAATCTAAATCGGATCAACGAATGTCGTCGAAATCTGGTGATAGTTCGAAATCGATGAAAAGTAGCTCGAAACCGAAAGACGTTAAATTGCCCAAAGTTATCAAATTAGAGAAAAGCAGTTCCAGTGAGAGTGAAGGAAAAAGTGGTGATAAATCTAAAAAAAGCGAAGGTAGTAAAAGTGAAAAATCGAAGGAACACAAAAAAGTGGAAAAAAGTAAATCTGACAGTCACCTGAAACACAAAAGCAGCGATGAAAACAAATCGAAGGTGGTTAAGACTGAGAAAGTAAAATCAGAGACCAAAAATCCAGAAAAATCGTCCGAAGGCAAAAGCGGCGAGAAAAGTAAACCGAAAGAAAAAGATAAAATTAAAATGGAAAGTCATTCGAAAGATACGAGCAAAAGTCACGGCGATAAAAGTAAATCGTTACCTGATAAAAACAAACTTCACGAGAAAATTAAAAGTGCAGACGCGAGTAAATCTAAGTCAGTAGATACAAAAATCACGGAGAAACCGAAAGAATCCAAACCAAAAGCTACCGAACAACCGAAAGAAAAAGAGAAATCAGAAAGCGAAGGAAAACACAAAACCAGCGAAAAAAGTACTAAAAAGACTGAAAAAGAAAAATCGGGAAAAATAGTCAGTAAAACTACGTCGAGTTGTAGTCAAAAATCTGAGCATTCGTCGAAATTTGAAGAGAAGACTGAGAAATACGAGAAGAAATTTAAGAAAATAAAAGTGGATGAAAAGGATAAAATTGACTCGTCGAGCCCGGAGAAGAAATCAATGAAACGAAAACATTCAGAGAGTGGTGATAAACCGGAGAAAAAACTAAAAATCTCGAGAATAGAAGACGTTAAACCAAGTTCGAGCAAAACTATCGATGTTGAGGATGATGAAAAAGAAAAAATTGAACCAGGCAATTGGTCTGACGTCACCGTTAGCTCCGTTCACACGAGCGATTTGTCGGATTACGATGATCATATTAGTTTAACCGACAGTGAAATTGATAATACCAAAGGAGGATCATCAGCTTTGTCTTCTAAAAGTTAGTTTACTTTTATTTTTTCCACTTATAATTCTAAATTTTAATGTAATAAATTTTTATTCAGGTCCGAGTCCAGTAAAAAGACCGAGAGGACGTCCACGAAAAGATCAAAGTCAAGCTCAGCAACAAATAAGAAAACAGAAGGTACCGGAGAAAAATTAATGCAAATTACCGAATGTTTAAAAATTTTTAATTTTGTAGATAGTAAAAACACCGACATACGGTAATCAAAAGGACCGTGATCCTAAGTTTGTTTTACCTAAATATAACGAAGACGTAACGCCGAATGTCGACGAACCTCGACGAGAGTTAAGACGACAACGTAAAGTGAATCCACGTTATTCGAACGACGAATTTGCTTCGATTTTCTCCAAGGGAAAAGATAAATTACAATTTCAGCACGATGAACAAGAAGAACATCGATTTGGGGGAACACCCAAAGACAGCTCTCGCGTCACTCCGGATAGAGACGAATGTCCACCAACACCGAAACTTTATTCAAGAAGTCGTAAATCAACAGTTTCTTCCGTAACAAGCGATCACGTCGACACTGATCAACCTTATAGTCCTCGAAGTGACATTTCTGAAGTGGAAACTCCGTCCAGAAGACATTCGAAAGACAGAGGTTAATGACTGTTTTATAATTTAATGTTCTGAAATTAATTTTGTTCTGAGAATTAAAACTTGTTTATTAGAATCTGGTGGCAGACCTTTATCTCCGAAATCAGACATGAGTGCGGATAGTGCGCATTTACAAGGACCACGTACTCCGGAAAGCACGTGTAGTACAGAAAGTAAACGTCGACAACATTACGACTCGTCTGATTTATATAAACCGAGGCCAACTATTCGAGGTGGACGACGAAACAGGTATTTTATTGAAATTTGAAAAAAAAGGATTAAAAATCTAATGAATATTTGTGGATTAGAGGATCAGATCAAAGATACGATGATTCGGATTTGTATAAACCGCGCCCGCAATTCACATCAAGTAGACGCGCTCGTGGTATTTCTCCTACACGGAATCTCGAAAATTCTCTTCCATCAATTCGACAGCAACAAAAAATAACTTTGTCACCAGAATTTAGTCCCGAAGCGAGATCGGCAATTGGCTCACCTGTTGAATCGACAGCGACTACACCGAGTTCAGATAAAACTTTGGATGAAAGCAAAGATTTACAACCGATTGCGTTCGAAGATGACGATTTTAAAGACGGTAATTCCGATGACGACGACGACGAAGAAACAAATTCGTCTTCCGAACAGTCAGCTAAACGAAGAAGGTGAAATTTATTTTGGTTTTTATCGTTTTGAAAATTAATTCTCGGTTTTTAGAATTAGTTTATCCGCAGAAAATGTCGTTGAACCGAAACGTCGCGGCGCTCCTCGTGGTCGTAGAAGGAAATCGGCAGAAATGTCGACGCGAGGGAGGAAACCAATGGGAAGATTTCGTTGAGTTTGTAATTTTTTGTAGTATCAATTTGAATATTTATATATAATTCATAATCCCAAAAAAAATATTAAGAATTTGACAGCTCTTTATTACGAAAGTAAAAAGAGTTAACGACGTAGAGTAAATTTTGTTTCATTTTCTATTTAGATTAATAAATACAAAAATAATTCCGAATTACGCGACTAAACATTTCTTTTTGAAAGTGAAACTTTTTAAATTATTTTTTTTTTCATTTTCTAAAACTGTCGAACTGGTTTTTGTTGTTCCATAAATTCAATCGAATTTACAGTCGGAGCAGCAGCCAGACAGTAATCCCAGTCTGACCAATAATTATCTTTCATACGACGAACGTAATCTTTAAGATTACCGCATTCTCCGCTTAGAATTTTCGCGTAAGGCGAGAAAGGCAAATTGTAGATGATAATCGCCAAACACGCGAACAAAGATGCGTCGACTTCCGTCGGTTCATTTCCCATTAAATAAGACTTGCATTCTGAAATTTAGTAATAAAATAAGTTTATTTTTACGTTTGGAAAAAATTTGAATATTATTTTAACCAAACCTAAATAACGCGACAGAGCCCATAAATCTTGCAGTCCCATCTCGATTACGGCACTTTCGGAATGCCGACCGATTCCGTGGTGGAACGCGGACTGCTTCACCATTCTAGCAACCATCGGTCGGACGAAAGCTCGGAATAAGAAATTCGAGTGAACCGCGTTGTTTATCTGCCTCGTAGTATCGTAGTGCCATTGATACAACGCCACGCACCTGAAATTACGATAATTTAACTTTTAAAACTGTTTTGATTGGTAAAATTATTTCGATCTTACCAATACAAGTGATCTTCGATTAGAGTGCGGAAAGCCAAGCCAGTTGCAATGAGATCATCCGACAAATTCTTGTTCAAATTGGTGTTCAATTTGGTGTTTAAATAGTCGATGCAAGTTTGCGCTCCGTAGACGTCTTCGCCATTGTACGTGATCCAAGGGCAAATTCCATTTACTCCAATCGGTTCTTCGAAGCAACTCTGAAATAAATTTTTTAGTTAGACGTTTTATTTAGATATAAAAATGTATTTTATCTTTTTGTATACTTCATACGGAGCATGGACCATTCGCAAAAAAGTTTCCAACTTGAGAGGAAAAGCTGAGAAACTGGGCGCAAATCTGCCTCTTTGGAATTGGTGGAGAATTACCGATCCGCGCTTGTATTTTTGCCTTCTTTTGCTGCAATGTAAATCATATCTCTCCGAGATTAAACCTACACAAAAATATCCAAATCGAAATTGGGTTAACGTTGAAACTAGCCACTTACTGACGTTTTATTTTCCAAATGAGCGTAGATATAAACGAATTAAGCGCAAAAACTGACGCAAAAGCAATTCCTGTTCCTAAGAAAGGGTGTTCGTATAGGAAATTCAGAATTGGATTTGGAATTCGCGATTGCAGACTGAGTTTGGCATTCGAAAAAATGTTGTCAATTTCAAATGGCCAACTGAATCGCGGTTTGTGGTAATCAGAGTGGGGAAAGTCACTGCAATAAACGTGACCAGTGTAACCAGTCCAATCCATAACACTTTAAGGTTAACTTGTGATATGAATTGATTGGCTCTTTCAAAAAAAAATTAGCTGAAGAAATGTCTTGCTCGTAGAAGCAGACGATTCTTTCTGGTTGCTATGCTAGCGACATTAGCGACAGTAATCGCCATCTAGTGTTAAA
>JAQIWS010000851.1:0-15210 GCA_034696085.1 Stigmatogaster subterranea | reverse complement strand
AGAATTTGATGGAAATTCAGTTTTATCGTAGCAAAAACGCCCACATAATTCGAATTTACGATTTCATTAAATTGTAATTGTTTTTGCAGAAATGAGTAACACAATTTAGATAATTGCAAATTAGTTTTTTGGTGAATGGCAGTTGGCAATCACATGCAAATGATTAAATATGTGGAAATGCAACTCATATTTTTCTCTCACACGTCATGTTTTCACTTTGAGGTGTTGAAATTCAGATGCCGTATATTTTTATTCACGTGTCGCACTTGACACAAAATTGACATAAAATAACTTGTAGTAACATGAACCATTTGCTTGTCTAATAGTTAATTTAATTTAATTTAATTTGACTTAGAAATCATTTTCTAACTGAAATTTGATTTCTTTCTTATTACAATAGAATACAGATACAGAACATTTTATTTTATTTTCACATTGTTTATTGAATCTTCAATACAGTGATATTTCGACGTGTTAACCGATATGGGGATCGCAGTTGGTACGTGACTGCTTCACGAACTCATAATCTATCTTAACCTCTTCGTACAATCGTTTTTGCAATTTCTCAATTTTTTTGGACTCATCAATAGTAGGATCAATTTGGTAGAAGACAATCGTATCTGAAATTTGATAAATACAAGAATTAAAACAAATTCGATTCGTAGTTTTAAGGAGAAAAAAAAAATTTACTTAAAGGTTTGCCATTTTTATCAATTGCGCACGAAATCACAATGAGGAACGACTTGTAGTCAGTCTCGTAAATCCGATAGTCTTCATTGCCATAAGAAGCTACGAAACAATTTTTAAGCTACGAGTTAATTTCTCCAAATTTCTTTGACTTACCATTATGGTGAAACAGTATGATTAAAATCTCAGTTGGTTTCGCAACATATTTTCCACATGAATGCGCTGTTTTCTTTCTAAACGACAATTCTTTTTACTTAATAAAATGGCTTGTATTTGACGGAAGTGAGTAAAACTTACTCCGTTCCACGTATTCCGCTTACGGATACTAAGTGTATTTCGTATGTCGAACCATTATGTAGATACAATGTGTCGTTTATGCAATATTTCCCGCGGTATATCCCGAGTTTGTTGTTACGGTCGACGTACGTCACGGTCGTCGTGAAACAAAACTTCCAAGTTTTGTGGAGCACCTTTGAATTATTAAAATTAAATTTGAATGTGTTACGATTGCAGGGTTAGTGATCATATACTCACTTTCGCCAAATCAAAATTCTCTTTGGGAGAAAAATTTGGGCAATCGTGGAACTCTGAGGCGCATTTGGAAGCGCCTCAGAGCTGACTGAAACGGCGGCAATAATTAAAATAAGCATTATTCAGGCTCGAATTTTTCGTGCTGGAACTTTGACAAGTTGGGCTTCTTCGCTGCCATATTACTTTAAAAATTAAAACCATCAGCCAGTATGTACAAATACATGTATCAACTAAAATTGTACAGTCGATCACTAAGACCACTTTTACTGTTTCACATTTATGACGAAACAAAATTTTTTTTAATTCGTTAGGTTTACATTAATTTTAATCCAAATGAGACACCAGAACAAAAAGAAAACAAACGCGTTAGGAAATTATTGCTTGGAAAATATCAGTGAAGTGACGTAGAATAAAAACATTACAATTTCAAATGCAAATGTTAAATTAGTGAGCAGAATATTTGAACCTCGATATCGGCAAAACAAAAATTTTCAGCTTGGTATTTATTAACAGTTACCAGTTTGGATCGTTAAGAACTCCACTAGCATATGCATTACGTAAGCCAAAAAATGTTAATGCTTTTATGTTCAAGTCAATTTCACACTGACCTCTACCATACATTCCCAGCATCACTGCGTAAGCGTGTATTAAATATTTGATTCCTATATCGAAAATATAAGCGTAATGGCCCTTTGTACGTTTCAACTCGGGTATTTGATTATTAAAATAATATATTTGATCGCACAGCTCGTCGGGATCCACGTCTAACTTGTATAATTCACCATTGTAATAATTAGTAGATATATCGGTAAGAAATTTTCGTACGGGGTTTTGCGTTCTCGCCTGCGAACGAAAAATAGATACATTTTACTTGAACTACAAACTGTACTGAAAAAATAACTCTCTCATAGTGTATTTGTTTGGTAAGATATAATTTTTTACTCACAAACAACCCTTCAAACATGTTGTTGCAACTGTTTATCGGTGTTTCAAGTTTGTTCAAGGTACAGTTGTACTGAATCCACAGTTCCTTACATTTTGAATAGTCATTGTGGAGTGGAGCAAATATTTCACAGTTGAAATCGGTCTGCTCGTTAAAAAAAGCAGCTACTAAGGTCACGTTACTTTTATCAAATTTATTGCTAGTTGGTACTTACGGTTCGGAATAACATGTCAAAGCATCCTAAATATTGAAACTGCAAAGATTGTTCGTTAGATGTGACTGAGTGTTGGATTTCTTAAATTTTTTTTTTTTTTTTACCTTTTTTGGAATAAATCGAAGAATCGTAGATTTCAGATATTCATATGTCTCGTCAATCAAATCGCATTCTGTGACAGTTGGAACGTCTTCAAATTGCTTTTTAATATTTTCGGGAATTGGTGTCAACTGCGCGCGGTCTTCGTTTACCGCAGGATCTCCAATCACAATTTTCTGCGTTAAGAACAACAAGATTATCGGAACAATCATCTTATGTATCGATCACGTTGTTTCTCAGGAGCGGAGTGTAAAAGTGGTGCAACTGTACTAAACCTTCAAATGCATTCACAGCTGTTGTCATTTACTCAATTAAAGTTTGCTTCTTTATTTCGTGTTATCAGAATTTCAGAATTTGATGGAAATTCAGTTTTACCGTAGCAAAAACGCCCACATAATTCGAATTTACGATTTCATTAAATTGAAATTGTTTTTGCAGAAATGAGTAAAACAATTTAGATAATTGCAAATTAGTTTCTTGGTGAATGGCAGTTGGCAACCACATGCAATTGATTAAATATGTGGAAATGCAACTCACATTTTTCTCCCACACATCATGTTTTCACTTTGAGGTGTTGAAATTCAGATACCGTATTTTTTTATTCACCTGTCGCACTTGACACAAAATTGACATAAAATAACTTGTAGTAACATGAACCATTTGCTTGTCCAATAGTTAATTTAATTTAATTTAATTTGACTTAGAAATCAGTTTCTAACTGAAATTTGATTTCTTTCTTATTACAATAGAATACAGATACAGAACATTTTATTTTACTTTCACATTGTTTATTGAATCTTCAATACAGTGATATTTTGACGTGTTAACCAATATGGGGATCGCAGTCGTCACGTGACTGCTTCACGAACTCAAATTCTATCCCAACCTCTTCTTTCAATTTTTTTTGCAATTTCTCAATTTTTTTCGACTCATCAATACTAGGATCAATTTGGTAGAAGACAATTGTATCTGAAATTTGATAAAAATACAAAAATTAAAACAAATTCGATTCGTATTTGTAAGGAAAAAAAAAATTTACTTAAAGGTTTGCCATCTTTATCAATTGCGCACGAAATCACAATGAGGAACGACTTGTAGTCAGTTTCGTAAATCCGATAGTCTTCATTGCCATAAGAAGCTACGAAGCAATTTTTAAGCTACGAGTTAATTTTGTCCAAATTTCTTTGACTTACCATTATGGTGAAACAGTATGATGGAACTCTCAGTTGGTTGCGCAACATATTTTCCATATGAATGCGCTGTTTTCTTTCTAAACGACAATTTTTTTTTTTTACTTAATAAAATGGCTTGTATTTGACGGAAGTGAGTAAAACTTACTCCGCTCCACGTTTTCCGCTTACGGATACTAAGTGTATTTCGGTTGTAGAACCATTACGTGGATGGATTGTGTCGCTTATGCAGTATTTCCCGCGGTATATCCCGAGTTCGTTTTTACGGTCGACGTACACCACGAACCAATTTTTGTGGAACACCTTTGAATTATTAAAATTAAAATTGAATGTGTTACGATTGCAGGGTTAGTGGTCATATACTCACTTTCGACAAAACAAAACTCTCTTTGGGAGAAAATTTTGGGCAATCGTTGAACTCTGAGGCGCATTTGGAAGCGCAAAACGGCAAGACTGAAACGGCGGCAATAATTAAAATAAGCATTTTTCCGGCTCGAATTTTTCGTGCTGGAAAAGATGAACTGTAAGACGTAGCGTTTTGCAGTGATTTATATAGGGAATTATTTTAGCGTTTGAAGCACTTGATAGTTAAGATTTATTATGTCAAATGTTTGCGATAACTAATGAGGCTTTAGTGAAATGTTTGAGTCGTAAACTTTTTTGGTATCGTTTAGTCAATGTGGTTCATTAAGCGGCAGATGGCACAGTTTTTAATATGGTTCATTAAGCGGCAGATGGTACAGTTTTCAATGTGGTTCATTAAGCGGCAGTTTGCACAGAAGAGCTTTGTTTGTTTTCAACACTTGCTTGCGCAAAGTCATAATTTTGATCCAAAAATAAATATTTGGCAATTTTATCTTTTTTTTACAAAATTGTCTAAAAATTGGAGTTTGTAGCTTGTTTAACGTTGGACGAATATAACTGGACTATTAACTCCAGTGTCTCGCGTGTTTGGACCTCCGGGATTGAAAACAGCGCCACTGGCATCAGTCTTCGTCCCCATGTGACAAACAAGTAATGCACGTTGAAATCAAATTTGGTGAGGTCAATTTGATTTCAACTGTTTTTATTTTATTGTTGAATGAAGTTAAGATCATCCAAGACATAACACTACAATAAAATCTGTTAAAACCAAATTTATCGCACAAAAAAGTTGTGCGTAGGGACAAAGATTGACGCTAGTGGCGATGTTTTCAACCGCACGTCGTAGGACGTTTTTGAATATTTATTACGCAACATCCACCGTGGTCACATTTTCAGTGTTGAATTTTATCAAGTATTACTTAACAATTTAAGGTTTTAAAAACAATGGTATATCGCGTTTAGGGGCTTTGATCTCGTAAAGCTGCCTAAAAATTCATGGTAGAAACAGAAGTATGTTGCTACAGAGAGAAAGTACTAAATTTCTGATGTACAGTAATTGAGTGTCTTTAACATGCATAAATTCAACGTTCACTGAAAGCGTTCTATAATATTATATATGATTTATATCTGTGCTGATTTTGCACGACGTTGCCAATTTTCACGCGATATCAAAACTTTTAAATCCGCACTGTTGAAGCTTTAGGATCGTTATTTCAGATTATTAGTATGCAAATAAAACAATATGGGATCTGATTATCCGCATCCCTGGACAATTCATCTTAATTTTTTAAAAGTAATATGTCCACTCTGGTTTAATACAATCGCGCATTCAGTAAAACAAATATCTGACAATAATTTGACAATAATTTTACTACTGCAGAATAAAGATAAGTGTGGTTAAAATATTTTTTATTTATTACTTTTATTCACCGAAATAATCCATTAAAAATATAAATCTTTATTGGCAATTTAATAGAAAAACAGTAGTAATATTTAAAATATAAAACTTGGAGACAAAATAACTTTTACATTGTTTATTGAATTTTTAATACAATGGCATTGCTACGAACTATTATTTGTCACAGGAATTCCACGGTTGCTCTTCGAAACTCACATCTACCCCAGCCTTAGCCAAACGTTTTTCCAATTGAGGAATAAAATTGTGTGGCAAATCAATTTTCAGATCGCTTTGGTACACAACGAAGGTAACTACAAAAAAAGTAGTCATAAATTACGTATGTTCGCCGCACAAAGCTTCGAAAAATAATTACGTAAGGGTGTTTCGTTATCGGGAACAACAGCGCACGACATCACGACCAAGTATTTACTGTTATCAGTTTGGATGACGCGGTAATCTTCGTAAGAACCTACACGAAATGAACTTTTATAATCACAATATTATTTCTTGAGCACACTGAGCTTACCGTTGTAATGACGTAGTAAAATGGAGCTCTCGGTAGGTTTCCCCACTTTGGATCCGTAAATGAAGTCAGTTTTTGGGCTGTATTAAAAATTGTCAATTGATATATAATAAAACGACTACGTGATGATAATAAAATATCAAAAGTTACTTACTCGTAGTTTTCGTCGTTTTTGTCGTTGTCGTTGTCGTTGTCGTTGTCGTCGTTGTCGTCGTTGTCGTCGATTTCGATTTTGATTCTGGCAACAGTTCGTAATACTACCTCGTACTTGGAACCTTGACTTAGTGAGAGCTCATCTGTCACGCATTTTTCTCCATCGTATAAGTCCAGCATATTTTTGTTGTCGATGTGAGTGAGTCTCCAGGGTCGATCGACCAACTTTGTGTTAAAAGAAAGAGAGATAAGTGTCGATAAGATGAGGCAAAGTTGGTAACGTAATATCTACTGTACCTTTGAAAAGTCGAATTTTCCGTCGAGGTAAATTTCTGGGCAAGAGCTAAAGTCGGGTTCACAATTATCGGTACCGGTATGCGAAGGGCATCCCGAAGCGCAAAGTGGCAGCACTGCAAGAAACGTGAAAATTAAGATCAGCATTTTCAGTTAAGCTTTGATACGCAGAAAAAGTTGAGTCTTCTTGTCTCGTAGTGTGTTGCAGTGGTTTATAAAGGGATTATTTTAGTGCTTTAAGCATATGGTAGTTAAGGATAATGACTTTTTAAAGTTTACGAAGACTAATGAGGCTTTCAGCGCAGTGTTTAAGGTTAAATATTTTAACGTTATTTATGACTGAAACAGCTGTGTGTGATGCAGCTTGCTTCAAATTTAAAATTAAAATAATTTTGACCACGAGCGTACCAGTTTTTGTTAATAGTATGGGAAAAATTGGAGTTTGGATTCGGTTTAAGGGTTGTGGATCGTACAATGCACAACCGAAGAGGTCAAAAAAGAGTTAATGGTATTCTAATAGATTTTTAGCATTGCATGTTGGAAATAGTTTTGTGTATTTTTTAACAATCATTTCCTTCACAAAGTATTTAACTTTAGATTCTCAACACCAAAAATATTAAAATTGGTTACAGTGAACTCATTGTCCACTGTTAACTTATTTTACTTTGTGAGGAAAAAAAATTGCGTTAAAATGTGAAGAAAATATTCTTTAGTAGTTCAAAGTTTGTGACGTCTACGAGCTGACTTAAAACAATATTTGGCTATTATAAAATTGCAGCATCTTTTTGAATACGGTTCGTTAGCTGGGTAAGCATGACGCACAGAAATGTTTACCGTTAAAGACGTGACCATACCATCTTGTATTAATTGCGTAAAAAAAATATTTTTTAAGGAAGAATTTCGACCTATTTTTTTACATAATTGCATTCTTGTCTATTACGTTTCGCATTTGGTGAATTTTGACCAAAAAAGTGTGAAATTTTAAATGCGAAATATGAAGTTAGTATAATTAATGCCGAATTACGTCATTGTGAAACGACCTCTTGCGGGTGTTTTCATCAAAAGACGGTTGCTTCAACAAACAACATAAACTCACTGTAGAAAATATACTTTTTGGTTTTCAGGGCACACAAGATGGAAAACCGAAGAGAGACGACATCCGAACCGAGCACTCATTTAAAGCAACATCCGGTAAGTCGAACTTTTAATTTATCTTGGGATATTTTCGATGGAAATAATTGTTATTTTACATACTCGTCACAAACAACTGCGACTTTGACAAGTTGGGCGTTGTATATTCTCAATCGTTTTAAGTCCCACATACAAATACTTAGATACACAAATATAATGGGTTTCATTTGAAATTGCCGATTATTTACAACATTTGCAAAGTCTGCTGGTTTATTTCGTGTTACGACAGAATTTGATTGAAATTCGTGATGTTTTTACGTTTGGAGAAATTTTTCTTAGCGAATAAAATTTTAGACTACAACCCCTCGCCATATGTATTAGACCACCTTGTAAAAAAATTCGAATGCGCACTTTACATCTCAATAACTTTTTACCTAATGATTTTACAAACGTTTTGTTTGTTTTAATGAAATCCATGGTCTTTTTTACATCAGACAATGTCAACGTATTGGGCAAACACCGAATTTATAACAATGAAAATTCCAAACCGAAAAATTGCTCGCGTGACGTAATTATTAGCCCGCGCGTTTTGCGCGACATAAGTATTAGACCGGCTTGTCTAAAAGTTGGTTGGGACGCCCTTATCCTTCATTAGGGCAACAATTCTCTATGGCACTTGATTGATAAACAAGGTGGCAATCTGCTGGCACAATTTCATGCCAACTTTTCACATGTATGACTTTAAACCAAGTTTATAGTGAAGAAACAAAATAGCATGTATTCCAATTGGTCCTCAACTGTCACGATTAGTAAATATTCTAATCTTTCCTTACACTCTTATCACGGTACATGCTATTTTGCTATTTTGTTTCTTCACTATAAACTTGGTTTACAGTTCATACATGTGAAAAGTTGGCATGAAATTGTGCTTGCAGATTGCCAGCTTGTTTATCAATCAAATGCCAAAGAGGATTGTTGCCCTAATGAAGGATAAGGGCGACCCAACCAACTTTTAAACAAGCCGGTCTTATACTTATGTCGCGCAAAACGCGCGGTCTGACAATTAAGTCACGCGCGCAATTTTTCGGTTTGTAATTTTCATTGTTATAAATTCGGTGTTTGCCCAGTACGTTGACATTGTTTGATGTAAAAAAGGCCATAGATTTCATTAAAACAAACAAAACGTTTGTAAAATCATTAGGTAAAAAGTTACTGAGGTGTAAAGTGCGCATTTGAATTTATTTACAAGGTGATCTAATACATATGGCGAGGGGTTGTACGTTGCTACAGGGAGAAAGCATTAAATTTCTGATGTACAGTAATTGAGTGTCTTTAACATGCATAAATTCAACGTTCGCTGAAAGCGTTCTATAATATTATATACGATTTATAGCTGTGCTGATTTTGCACGACGATGCCAATTTTCACTCGATATCAAAACTTTTAAATCGGTACTGACGTTGAAGCTGTAGGATCGTTATTTCAGATTATTAGTATGCAAATAAAACAATATGGGGTCTGGTTATCTGCATCCCTGGACAATTCATCTTAATATTATAAGAGTAATATGTCCACTTTGGCTTAATACTGTTCAGTAAAACAAATATCTGACAGTAATTTGACAATAATTTTACTACTGCAGAATAAAGATAAGAGTGGTTAAAATATTTTTTATTTATTACTTTTATTCACCGAAATAATCCATTAAAAATATAAATCTTTATTGGCAATTTAATGGAAAAACAGTAGTAATATTTAAAATATAAAACTTGGAGACAAAATCACTTTTACATTGTTTATTGATTTTTTAATACAATGGCATTGCTACGAGCTATTACTTGTCACACAATTTCCATGATTGCTCAATGCAATGTATGTCGACTACTCCAGCCTTAGCCAAACGTTTTTTCAAGTCAGGAAAAAAGTTGGGTGGCAAATCAATTTTCAGATCACTTTGGTACACAACGAAGGTAACTACAAAAAAAGTAGTAATAAATTACGCATGTTCGTCGCACAAAGCTTCGAGAAATAATTACGTAACGGTTTTTCGTTGTCGGGAACAACAGCGCACGACATCACGACAACGTATTTCTTGTAGTCAGTTTGGATGACGCGGTAATCTTCGAGCTCGAAAGATTCTACACGATATTAACTTTTATAATCACAATATTATTTCTTTGGCGAACTGAGTTTACCGTTATAATGACGTAGTAAAATGGAGCTCTCGGTAGGTTTCCCCACTTTGGATCCGTAAATGAAGAAAGTTTCTGGGCTGTATTAAAAATGATCAATTGATATATTATAAAACGACTACGAGGTGATAATAAAATATCAAAAGTTACTTACACGTAGTTTTCGTCGTTTTCGTCGTTTTCGTCGTTTTCGTCGTTTTCGTCGTTTTCGTCGATGTCGTCGATGTCGTCGATGTCGTCGATGTCGTCGATTTCGTCGATTTCGTCGTTTTCGTCGTTTTCGTCGTTTTCGTCGTTTTCGTCGTTTTCGTCTATTTCGATTTTGATTCTGGCAACACTTCGTAATATTACTTCGTACTTGGAACCTTGACTTAGTGAGAGCTCATCTGTCACGCATTTTTCGCCAACGTATAAGTTCAGCATATTTTTGTTGTCGATGTGAGTGAATCTCCAGCGTCGATCGGCCAACTTTGTGTTAAAAGAAAGAGAGATAAGTGTCGATAAGATGAGGCAAAGTTGGTAACGTAATATGTACTGTACCTTTGAAAAATCGAATAAACCTTCGAGGTAAATTTCTGGGCAAGAGCTAAAGTCGGTTTCACAATTATCGGTACCGGTATGCGAAGGGCATCCCGAAGCGCAAAGTGGCAGCACTGCAAGAAACGTGGAAATTAAGACCAGCATTTTCAATAAAGTTTTGAAACTCAGAAAAAGTTGAGTCTTCTGGTCTCGTAGTGTGTAGCAGTGGTTTATGAAAGAATTATTTTAGTGCTTTAAGCATATGGTAGTTAAGGATAATGATTTTTTAAAGTTTACGAAGACTAATGAGGCTTTCAGTGCAGTGTTTAAGGTTAAATATTTTAACGTCATTTTTGACTGAAACAGCTGTGTGTGATGCAGCTTGCTTCAACTTTAAAATTAAAATAATTTTGACCACGAGCGTACCGATTTTTGTTAATAGTAAAGGAAAAATTGCAGTTTAGGTTAGGTTTTAGGGTTGTGTATCGTACAATGCCCAACCGAAGAGGTCAAAAAAGAGTTAATGATATTCTAATAGATTTTCAACATTAGCATTTTGCAAATAATTTTGTGTATTTTTTAACAGTCACTTCCTGCGCAACACCAAAAAAATTAAAATTGGTTACAGTGAACTCATTGTCCACTGTTAACTTATTTTACTTTGTGAAGAAAATAAATTGCGTTAAAATGTGAAGGAAATGAAGTTGTGGTTAGTAATAACCACGAACACTTGGCTATTAAAATATTCCTTAGTAGTTCAAAGTTTGTGACGTATACGAGCTGACTTAAAACAATATTTGGCTGTTATATAATTGCAGCATCTTTTTGAATACGGTTCGTTAGCTGGGTAAGCATGACGCACAGAAATGTTTACCGTTAAAGACGTGACCATACCGTCTTGTATTAATTACGTAAAAAAAAATTTATTGATTAAGAATTTTGACCTATTTTGTTACATGAGCAAAAGTTGAACAAAATTTTAAGGTAACTGCTTTAAAAAATATGTTAAAGTTTATTCAGTTCTTATTTTGGTTTAAGCCAATTTTCGCGCTAACAACAAACAACATAAACTCACTATTCAAAAATATACTTTTGGGTTTTCAGGGCACACAAGATGGAAAACCGAAGAGAGACGACATCCGAACCGAGCACTCATTTAAAGCAATGTCCGGTAAGTCGAACTTTTAATTTATCTTGGGATATTTTCGATGGAAATAATTGTTATTTTACGTACTCTTCACAAGCAACTGCAACTTTGGCAAGTTGGGCGTTGTCTATTCTCAATCGTTTTAAGTTCCACATACAAGTACTTAGATATACAAATATAATGGGTTCCATTTGAAATTGCTGATTATTTACAACATTTGCAAAGTCTGCTGGTTTATTTCGTGTTATGACAGAATATGATTGAAATTCGTGATGTTTTTACGTTTGGATATTTATTTCTTAACGAGTAAAATTTTAGACTATGTTCTGACTATGGTCATTGATGGTCACTGATGGTCAAGATTTATTCAATTCTTAGTTTGATTTATATCAACTTTTGCGCAACCAAATCGATCTGAATACTTGTATCTAAACAATTTAAAATCACTGTAGAAAACCTTTATACATGAATAGCAATGTGATTTAAATATTATCTTTGATTTTCTTTTTAGAGCATAATGGATGGAGAACCCAGGTGACGTCACCGATGTCGAACGTTCTTTTTAAATTAATTGAAATCAACTTCAGGTGAGTCGTACTTTTTATTTATTTTTGGTTATTAATGACTTATTAGTTCATGTCAAAAAGTTCCTTAGACGGAGGTGATTTTACTGTAAATTTTAAACTATCTGCAGTATATCACTAACACCACTTTGACTCGTGACATTTTTGGTAAAATATTTTATTTGAATCAGTGAAGACAAATAATTTTCACACTTAATCACGTTTTTAATGCATTACAGTATAAAGTGCTCTTTTAATGTAAATTATTTTGAGCAACTTTCCCAACTTAATTTCTTAAATTCGACGTCAATGCCAACTTCTCTTAGATTTTTTACCACGTTGGTAACGATTCCGTTCGGTACTCCTTTTGTATTGCGCGTGGAAATAGTGACTGAAACTTAAAAAAATTTAAAAAGTTTTGCGTAAAATCGCAATTATTCAATATAAGATTGTAATTACTTTGCGCAACTTCTTTGACTTCAACGCAAGAAACAGAAACACTGTAAGACTCGTAGTCAGTTTCGAAAATCGTTACTGGAAAAGTTTGTCCACCTGTTTTAAAGATAGCGAAATTAACTTTTAAATTTTTATTTTAAATTAGAATAGTTTATTGGCACAATCTTACCGTAAGCGGTTGATCGAAATTCCATATAACCGACGTCCGGATTAATCAATAAACCGTAGAAAACATCTTCTGCTGGTCTAACGGGATTAAAAAGTAAAAATTTATTTTGCGGCAACTGGAAGAAAAATTGATATTTCTCAGAACTTACTGGTTGTCTAATATACTTTCGAATATAAGTTGTACGTCATGCGTGGAACGATAAAGTAGGTTATATGAGTCCATCATGAATCTTCTGTTGCCACTTGCAAATTGCATTTGATCGTTGTTGTCAACGTAAGTAACCAACCATGATTTTTGCGACCACTGTGAAGGTTATAAAATGGCATGGGAGATTAGAAAGTTTTTTCTTAAAAATAAATTGAAATAATTCAAAAAAGTACTTTTTCGAAATTGAAGTTTTTGACGCCAGAAATAACCGGACACTTTTTGGCTGTTGCGGTATAAACTGGCAATATTGCGAGAATTGCCAAAGAGTAAAATAACATTTTGGATTTGGTCAGGTTACACTGACAGTCTGTAGAGCAATGAATGGAAAGGTTGTGATATAGGAGAGATTAGTTGCATCTGGTGATTTAGATATTATGTGGAAACAGTTGGTCGTTGGTTGTAAAAGTTAATTAGACCTTTCAACGTTTGAGTCATAAAAATAAAATTTCTCTCGTGAAAGACGCGAAGTGGCGAAGCAGCAAATTGCGTAGTCATTGGAAAGGTAACAGAAAATTGTTTTCAGTAGAACAATCAAGTTTGGTCTTTAGTGTCTGTGTGAGACACAAACGAAAATTTGCGCGTCTACTGTTTAGAATTAAGTAAGTGATATTAGATCTGTAAAGATAAAATCGAATTTTGTTAGTTTTTCGCGCGTGGTGAAGAAATTTGTTAATATAATGCAGCAACAAAACTCAGTAATAAATTTTTATCTTTGAAAACTAAATTGAGTAAGATTAAAACAAAGTCCAGTCTAATTTTTGGGTAAAAAGTAGAATTTTTATCTAAAAATCTACTTATTTTTCAAAATCTTCAAATTTTTCATTCAAATCTTACCCACTTTTTGTATGACTTTAACTTGTTTTTACTGAATTGCGAAATCTGAACTTGCACCCGTTATTGCCTAATTATTTGATCCTGCGATAATTCATTGTCTAAATGCAACGACCTCTTGTGACGTTTTTGCGAAAAGAAAAATTTATTTTTAATGGCTGCCTACACAACGCGCGAAGCGTAACGAATTGAAGAACACTTTAAGGTAGACAGCTGCTTTACGAAATATTATAAGATTTATTCAATTGTAATTTAGGTTTGTATCAATTTTCGCGCCGTTAAATGGATCTAAATTATAATCAGTTTAACTCACTTTATATAACTACTCGATTTGAACAGAAATGTGATTTACCGTAAACATTTTCTTTGGTTTTTTTTTAGGCCAAACCAACTGCGGTGAGATCATTCATATCGAGCACTCGTTTAAAGAACTTTGAAATTATCCTCAGGTAAGTCATACTTTTTATTTATGTTTGGTTGTTAAGGACGTAATTAGTTCGTGGCGTAAGTGAAAGTGATGAAAGTGATTGTACAAGGTGTCCATAAGTCAGAATTCCATTTCGAATCTTAATAATTCGGTATTTTACGGTTTATTTTGAAGCGGTTTGCGATAAGTATAGTAGCTTAACTCTAGACATTTTTCTGTTGATTAAGTAAACTGCCAGAGTTGAGAATATATTTTAGAACTGACAAACAGCAATGTAGTAAAATTTTAAATTTCCACATGTATAGCGTGCAGAACATCAAGGCTACAAACATTGTGAAACATATCTTGCGTGGTGAAAACTAATGTTTTTTCAACCAATGGCCACAATTCAGTGATTTTTAACTGATTGAAGCAAGGAACACAACTCCACATTCTCAAACTGAAAACGTGACCTTGATATTCTGCATGTTACCTATGGGAATCAAAAATTTTTACTAAATTATACTAAAACTGCGCAGTATTCATCGTGATAAAACACAAAACTACCGGTTCTTTTATTCATGAAATATTTGTGGTAAAACTCAAAAATTTTATTTGGATCAAGAAATTTAAGTAAATTTTTCGTAATTAATATGTATTTTAGTACAGTACCACTTTATTTACATCACACAGTAAAATGCTCTTTTAACCAGATTATTGTGGGCAACTTTCCCAACTCATCTTCACGAATTCGATGTTAATGCCAACTTCACGTAGATTTTTTACCGTCTTAGCAACGAAATCAGTTGATACTCCTGATGTGCAGCGCGTAGAAATGACAACTGACACTTAAAAAAAAATAGAAAATGTATTGCGTAAAATCAAAGAGTTGCTCTGAACACGAGATACAAAATTTATTTGAAAGTTGTTTATAATTACTTTGCGCTTCTCCTTTGATCTCGAAGCAAGAAAGGTTAACACTGTAGGAGTCGTAATCAGTTTCAAAAATCGTAATTTGAAAAATTCCATCTATTTAAACGAAAAGGAATTTAATTTGTAATAAACAAATATTTATTTCAAAATCGAAATATTTAATTTACACGGTCTTACTGTAATTATTTGCTCGAAATTGCATGTAACCGACGTCCGGATTAATCAACAAACCGTAAAAGACTTCTTCGGTATATCTGGGG
>JAQIWS010000850.1:0-15214 GCA_034696085.1 Stigmatogaster subterranea | reverse complement strand
TTAGCATAAATTTATTCTTGTTAATTAATTCGAAATGTTAGTTTTTCGAGTGCAGTGTGAAAAATTAATTTTTAACACACAGCTAATCTGTTAATGTATTGGCTGAGCTTAAAAAATTAATTTTTAAACTTAAAAATTGTTTCGCACAACCAAATTTAAGTCATTTCGTGTCGTGTTTGATTTTTGTTGACGGATTACGTATCGGAATCCGTACTAAATTGTCTTAATGGTTTGCAACTGGAAGCATTAACTTAATTTAAATTATAGTTCTGAAGGATTAACAAGTTGGGCCTAAATCTTATTGTATAATAATTTTTGCTTTCTAGTTTGCGGATTTGTTTTTGGTGATTCTTGCCATTAATTTTGCTTTTCGAGCTTTTTAAGGAATTTCATTTGTTTACTTCCTCAACTTAATATTAATGAGAGAAGAAAAAAGAGTAGAAAGAAAAGCAGAAACTTCTCCAAAAGTGCCAAATAAGAAACTGTGTATGAGCCTTGGTAAATATCAGGTCATCAGTCCATTAATTTTTGCGTATTTTATGCCGTGGATTCAGCAAGAAAATTGCACAAACTTATGGACTGATCTGACATAAATTTTCCCCATTGTGTAGATTGAAGAATGTTAAAATTGCGAGCAATAAATTTTAACTCGCAATTCTTTTTAGATAATTTGGTTAGTTGCATCTGATCGCGCTTTATTTTTGTAGTAAAGGGCTTGTAAATAGTTAATGACAGTGAAATGCGCCAATTTACGGGGGTAGAGTTAAAGTGTGTAACATAATGCATTGAGTGTTGGAAATCAAAGCATTATTTGCTGAAGTTAAATCATTAATTTCACAATATTCCGTTTAAATTACGTGATTCCTTTTTATTTTAGTCAACCCCGTTTTCTGTCAACCGTTTTAGTCAACCCCCGTATTTTTTTGCCGTATTGTTAGACGAATCTGTTCAATTATGGTAATTACAGTTTAAATTTATAAGTAGTGCCATATTTTAAAAACTTTGAAATAAATTGTTGATGTGGTAACAAATTATTTCAAATTTTCTAAGCTTTATTTCTTGTGATTGATCGCTGTATCTGAACTCTGATCTTTTATCGCTTGCCTCAATTTCGCGGTTGCTTCACTTTTCAATTATTTCTGCGTTCAGATACTACGAATTTCGTAGCCCTTTTTTATAATTCTGCAGTCATTAAATTAACTTTGGTATTTATAAAAATCTTTTCAAAAGCTGGCAATGTGGATTCAATAAAACACATGACCTTAAATTTATGTTTTTGTATTTGTAACCCGTACTAGTCAGATTGTTTTTTCGTTTTTGGATAGATAAAAGTTGAATTTTTGTAAATAAAATTCTGCATTGAATTCCAAATTGATTTGCATTGTTTGCTTTTATATAGTAGTGTTGAATCTAACAAGTTAATAAGAATAGTTTTTTTTACTATTGTAGTGATCAACTTTTTTATCTTTATTTGTAAAGATTGAGAACACGATGCTTGTTTTTATCCTGTTAAAAAAAATCGATATTTCGTCTAAGAAAATTCCTTAAAATTAATTTTTTTTTTTTTATTGTTATCGCATAAATTCTAGAAAATGTGCGTAGAATATCACGAGTTTTCGTCTATTCATTTGATCGCCATTTATGTTATTCATAAATTTCTGCTGTGCAAGATTCGTATTCTTGATATCCATGTATGAAAAAGTCGGGAAAATTTTTGAATGCAAGTTTTTCCTATTTTAATAGATAAAAAGTTATTTTTAAATTGCATTTTGCTAATAGTTCTTGTTAGAAATAATGTTGAGCCATCAGTGAATCGCAAGAAAAGTACACACACGCTGTGAACTTTGTGTTCAAAAAAATTTACATTTGTACAAATGATGAAGAAGAAAAAATAAATGAGGTCCGCATGGATGGCATTTCTTTTTCTTATCCCCGTAACTTCGCGTTTGTGGAATTCACTTGAGTATAAAACTTATTAATTTCTAATCCTTTTGGTATCAACTTGAGCTTAAGTTGAGTCTAATTTACGATTTTAATCAAACTACACCACATTAATTTACTGTATTTGTCCATACGTGTTAAATGTTGATTTATGAGTGTGTGCGTAGTATATTTACTAGAACCATTTGCTTTTTTGGATAGATAAAAGTTGTAATTCTGTAACCAATTTTCTGCAAATTAGTTGCATTACAGTACTGGGTTTCGAATGTTTGTGTTGAATCAAACTAACAATAATATTTTATTATTATTTTAATGATAGTTTTATTTCTGAAACAAATGTGTTCAGTTACAGTTACCAACACTGAATAATATATTTGGTTACAGATTCCAAAAATTGTTTACGTACCGAAACTTAAATTTTTATTATTTTACCAGTATTTATTCTGGGGTTAAATTTTTATACCGTATTTGATCCCAACTAGCGTGAATTCTACAAAATGTGCGTAGAATATCAACAAGAGTTTTCGACCATTTATATCAACTTTCTTTGTGCCACGTAGCACGTATACGTGTACCCAAGATACGTTGACTGGGACAGGAAAATTTTCAAGAGTTTTTGAATTAATTTGCTTGTGAGATAATTATGATCTAATTTGACCTTCAAAGTACAATACTTTAAGTAGACACAAATCCCAGTTTCTGACTTATTATCTTAGAAATAATTTAAATCCCGGTAGATTTGATTGTGATTTATCAAATAACTTTGTGTTGTTTTAACACTCCAAAGACCATCGCCATTTACGTTAATCAACTGTATAGTTTTTAGTTACAATTTATGAAATGTAAGTTTGAAATCGTAAACAAAGCCTCCGTACGAGCTGATTTTTTTTTTCTAGTTAATACTTTGTTTACAATCGTAACTCAAATGTTTTAGTATTGTAATGTCTTGATATTGTACTGTATTAAAACGATTTTTTTCAACGTGGATTACAAAACATCTTTTCGTAACTTGCGAGGAAATAAATTAGTTTTGTATTTGTAACTGATGTTGCGTTGGTTAGCCTTAATCTTATCCCTATTTTTTATTGCACTAACCCGTTTCTTTTAGGGTTTATAATTCATATGATGTATTTATAATTAGCACAGAAGATTCTAAATAATTTTATCAAACGGTGAGGAATAATTTATTCAATGCAAAAATAGTGAACGTTAAGAGAAATCTTTATCTATACCTGTTTAATGATATTGTAATCTGATTCATTTAACGTTGTTTAAGATGATAATCAACAGTAAAATGAACTTGTAGTTCAAAGATTGTGAGTAAAATTTTGAGCGTTTTATTACCGTACTGTATTTATTTTAGTATCAAAGTTCCCAAAGAAGAAGGTTATTTAAATTTCTTGAGTTTAAGCACATTCCAAATTTTTTTAAATGTCAATTTGCGACAAATTGCTTACCAGTGAAACCCCCTTGTTGTGATAGTTTGTTACGAGCTGTAATTCAATTGGGAATTTCAATAATTTTGAGTGTGAAAATTTCAATGCTACCGTACCCGTATTGAATTAGCAAGAAAAAATATTGAAACCTAATTTTTAGACAAAAGTAAAATGTCATTGGTATGTCTTCGGTACTAATTTACCACTGAAAATTTTAATTGAATCCAGTTTTAGGCAATAAATTTAATAAATCAAATTGTGCGTACCCTATAGAAATTTTCTCTCAACTTTAATTACAACTCGCACTTTTAGCCACCCAATAATAAAACGACGTTTAGTATTCAGGGTATAACTGAAATTTTTAACAGAATTTATTTATTTACTATTTAAATTTATTTAGCAAAGAAAAGATTTGCGATGACATTACCATCGCAAAAATCCACATTTCGTGGATGATAACACTCTCAGCACATCCGCTTGCGCCACTCTACTACTTAATTTCACTGTCAAGTTTATCTGTAGTGTGATAAAAAGTTGGAAACTATGGTCTGGGATCTTTTATCTTTTCCTCAAATTCACGATTTCTCCAGTTTACAATTATCGTGCCTCTTTGCTGTAATTTTCGCTATTCTTTTTCATAATTTTGGAATAGTTACATTAATTTTAATATTTTATAGAATTCTTATCAAAAGCTGGCAATGTGAATTTTAATGAACTGCATCACCTTAATTTACTGTTTTTGTAACTTACTCGTAAAATAACTTTTACGTGGATTTATGAGTGTGTGCATAGACGGTATATTTATTACAATCATTTCCGTTTTGGGGTTGATTAATGTTGAATTTTTGTAGTTAAATTTCTGCATTGAATTCCGAATTGATTTGAACTACTTGCTTTGATTGTTTGTGTTGAATCAAACTAATAAGAATATTTTTTTTACTATTTTAATGACAGTTTTTTTGTGAAACAAATGTGTTCAGTTACCGACACTGAATATATTTTTCGGTATAACATCTAAGATGCTGTTATACCACAACTCGAATTGGTTATTATTTTACTAGAAATAATTCTGGGATTAAATTACAATAATTATTGAAGGTGTTACATTTCAATACACAACGTCCCAGTGGCGTAGCTAGAGCTTTTGCCGCCCGTCAATGCATACCAAAAATACCAAAAGTCAAAGCAATTTACAGAAAAATGAATTAACACACTGTGTTTATATTTGAAGTATAACTTTAATTCCAACATTCTAAAATGTTATTTTTGTTGGTTCAGGGTCAACCAAATGATGGCACTAGGCAAGATGTACAGACAGCCCCCCACCCCCACATCTACGGATATGCCTTGAAGGAAAGAGTACGAAACACTGGAAGGGATGGGGTCTGGGGAGGGGATTATCCCATTCCCGACTGCCGGAGGCTGAAAATTTTTGCTGAAAATTTTTGTTCTTATGAAACCTAAGAAGAGTGTTGGGCAAATTTTTTCTAAATATTATGCCACCCTTATCGCCAATGTGCAATTGGCGGCCCCCTGCGAAGTGGTGGCCCTGGGCGACAGCCCACCTCGCCCGTGGCTAAGGCCGGCCCTGGTTGGTTATTTGACTTGGTGTTTGGTTAGAAAAATTGTCGCAGTGCCACCCCCAAAAATGTGCCGCTTGGTGCGGACTGCCACCCCCCCCGCCCGCCCTTAGCTACGCCACTGCAATGTCTCCTCGCCATATGTACAGCTCCATATTCAAAAGTTTAAAGACTAGGGAAGAAAAAATCTTTCAAAATCTTGTCATTGAAAACATTGACTGAAAATATTATCACAGAGATTTGGGGTTAGATTTTCTTAAAAACCATGCTGTGCAACGTGCGGACAATCTAACTATCCTAACTAACCTAACATACCTGTTATCCTTCTGCTGTGGAAATGAGCAAATAAAAGCCAAAAGTTACTTTTACGAGAAGTGTGTTTTTTATTGCTAACTCGCAATTGACTACAAAGGATAAGAACTAAATAAATAAACGTGAACAACAAGCTGGGCGTGCGTAATAAGCAGGCACATCGGTATAGCGCGACGATTGGAGAAGTGAAGTGAGCAGCGCGTGCTTGGCCTTGTATCCCCCCAACATCACCTGATCAGGGGGATAACCACTAATGTAGGTAAAGGGGGGAGAACACCTAAGCTAAGTCGATGCTAAAATATGCGCTGAGATATTTAAATGTGATTGCAACATAACCTACCCAAACTTCACCTAACCTGGTCGATTCTAACCTGACCGTTAAGATATGTATAGCTTATATCATTTTCCCTGCTAGTCGTACGACATTGGGACTTGCCCATTCGATTCAGCGAATTCAAATACATCCCCCCTGTAAAGGATAAGTTCGATCCCCTATACGGAAAGCTGACCAATGTGTAAAGTGCGCGTGTTAATTTGTTTACACGGTGGTCTAATACATGTGGCGTGAGATTGTACAAAAATCAGAAAAACAAATCAAAGAATAATAAATAATGAGCACAATGTAGGCGTGATTACGAAGCATAAAAAACAAAAAGTCATTCTTACAACCTACCCCTAACAAGTTAAGTGTTCCCGTAATTTTTCTATTTAGTCTAAAGGTAGACCAGTTGTAATTGCAATCACTTCGGCAGATACGTCAGTTTTAAGTAATTTTATTGCCACTTTCCTGATCCCTTTCTTGATCCCTTTATTAATGCCTTCTTTAGCTTTTTCGAGTTTGTAATGGAAAACAGCTTCTTCATCAAGGATTTGTTTAATTCCTTGTTCATAGGCTAGATATTCTGCTGCCGACCAGTTAAACCGACAGAGTTCGTTATACGCTATTCCATAATCATTGGAATTCCAGCAGTTAGTTTGCTTAGCTGCCCTTATGAAACAGAATTGCAGGAAACTGCAGGAATTTGCCATGCAATAGCATTCATGCGTGATATAATGTTTGTCATTCAACTGCTGCAAGATATGTTGCATGTTCCTGCAGCCTGAGCATTTCCTGCAACTTATGGCATCAAATTGCTGCAGGATTAATTCCTGCAGCAACTGCAGGGTACTGCACGACCATATTTAAAAGGGTGGTCCTCACAAATGAGGACCACAGGCGTACTGGCCTCTCCTGATTGGCAGAATTTTGGGTACTTGATTAGCCGCCCACAGATTCGCTGCTCTACCTGTTCGGCCATGCTGAATTCAGAATTTTGCATCTCCATTTCACATCCAGTTTGCATTGCATTTCTATCTTTTCTGTTGCAAACGCAACAAAACAAAAGTTACACACACCTTCACAAACACATCAATTGAATATTGTTGCATCTTCCATTCAGCATTATGAATTTTTAGATCTTTAATATGCACTTTGTTTGTGTAGAACTGCTCATTTTGTATGCTCTTTTGTACTTCATGGTCTGTAATCTGTTTTGAACAGTCTTGCCCGTAACAATCCCACATCCAAATATGATATAGAATGGATAACCATTCACTGGCATAACCTCTGCACAATATTTCATTTGAAGTCGATGTTGATTAATTCATAATGCTGTTTTATGAAATTAATGCTTATCCATCAATTTTGCCAATTGCATAGTGGTCAGTGCTGCTTTTAAGTTGTTTAAAGTACAGAAGATTATACAATGTGAGTTGTGCTATTGCTCGCTTTCGCTTCAGTAGGGGAAACGAGGTTTCCCCTACTGTGAGGTTATACGACTCGGAATTAATTCTGTCTACTGCGCTACACATTTTCTAAATCATTCTGAGAGGTTTTTTTTTTAAATCAATTTTGCATTTGTAGAGTTAATGGATTATCGTAATTAATGTCTGAAAACTTTTCCACGCAGCAAAGAAAAATTAATTTTTGTCCAGTCGTTGCTATAATTTTTTTATTAGGTTACTCTAGGCGTAGTAGTTAAAGCTCGAGTAACTATATTAGTCTGTGTGTAGGGTATTTATTGTTGGGTTTATTTACACTAATTTTAAAGTAAGCCTCCATCCGTTGAAGTATATTTGTATACTGTATTTGACTAATAATCTCACCAAAAACCGAGGATACCTCATTTTTGGTCTTGGTTTGAGTGTGATTTAACCGGCTGACGAGTTTAAACATTAAAGGTAACGGCAGTTATTTTTAATTTAATTAGGTTGTCGTTTGCCTATTTCATGTTGATCCGTGTAGAATTAGTAATTGCCTGTATCTTATTCTTGCATAGTGTATCATTTCTCTTATTTGATTTGATACTCCGTGTTTGTGATGTTGTATCTGTTTGATAAACAAACTAAACTGCCAAAATTTATTTGTGGTTGTTGTTAACTTTCCTGTTTGGAGTGACACGGTGGTCGTCTGATATTTGTTTAAATTTGCTGAATATATATTTATTGTTGTTTATGAATTAGGAGTTCTCTGATCGATGTCAGGCGTTGATCAGAATATTTCTAATACAGTTACTAGTATTTTATAGCCAATCTTAAACACATACTGCTGGCAGATTTTTGAGAATTTGATACGCTGGTTACACAATTTTATTAATTAAGGCTTTTGTATGCCATATTTTAGTTACAGTATTATGAAATGTAAGTTTGGATTTTAAATTTTAATAGAAAAGTGTTACCGATAGCTAAAATATTTTTTATTTTGATAACGTACTGAATTGTTCAACTTAACGTTTGATGCCTGTGATAAATTACGATAAAATGTCTTTTAACTGTTTCCATTTTGTGTAAGTATTTTCTTTTGTTTTTTACATGAATTTAATTTCTGTAATTAATTGTATCAACGCCCGTACTTAATTGCATGTTTCAATATTTTTTCCATGGAGAAGTCAGAATTGTGGAAATTAACAATTTTCTTTTATCGTTTATCTTGTCCAAATTTACTGGTTGATTTGTGAGTGACAAGTACTGCAGTAAAAATGCTGAAGAATCTTCTTCTGACTGTACTTTTTACACAGTTGCTCGAATAAGATTTTCTTTTGCCTATGGGTTGTCATTCGAAATTTACACTTCAATGTTTTGTTTATTAACAACTCATTAGATGTCTATTTTGTTATAAATATTTATTGAGATAACGGCACTGAATGTCACGATCGTAAAACTGGACAATAGTTTGAACAATTACCGTCAGTAAAAAAAAAATCAAATATTTTAGTTACTGATGCAACCTACAGCTAAAATTGCTGATTTTAATTTTCTTTTCTTTGTGGCTAATCACTGGACAATGACTTAAAGTAGGTGGAGAAATGTTGGTTGGGAATTTGTATCGTTGAGTAAGGAATTCTTATTTCTTGATATTTCCTACTGCCAATTCTGAATTTTATCTTACTTCCAGAACTACGATATATTACGGATTACTGTCATAATCTGAGGTACAATTTTCATGGTTTATAATTTAGCATACTGTACCGTAATTGAACCATGTCTAATGGTTTATCTCAAAGTGTATTTTAGTCTTCAATTTTTGAGGCAGACAAAAAAACATTTTTGTAGTTATTATTAAATTAATTTTAACGTCATACAGAAAGGTATAAATGTGAGTTGTTTGAAAATTGGTAAACGGATGTTATATGTAAAACCCGGACGAATAGAAATGGACTACCGACTCCAAGGTGAAACATAAATTCGAACCAATTGCTTTAAACATTTTTCTGTATTGCGCGAAAATTAATCTAAGTAGCCTTTTTTTTTTGCATTTTACGTCACAGGATTCAAGATGATAAAGTTTATTAATAATATCAGCGTTAACGTGCTTAAAATTTAATTTTGTTTGATATTTTGTTAGTTTGTTATCGTCTCTGACGCAATTATTTTTGAGATTTTCTTTGGGTTACGAAGTTTATTTTTGTACAATTTTGGTTGACATCAAGATGCGAATTGATCGTTTATGACCGTATTACTTTGACTGCTTGTGGCTTAAGAAATTCGATAAAGTTGTCTTTTTGATGTTTAAGAAAATTTGTAATGTTAGATTTCATGTTGAATTACATGGTAAATGCACGCTATCTTATTATCGAATTCAAGTGCTAGTTTTAAGTTACAATTTACAATTTACGTCACAGTTTGTTGCAATTTACATTCGTATTTGGGCTAGTTTTTGTCTGCAAGGAAGAATTTGTGTTGATTTATTAAACTTAAGATTTTAGTTTATTGTTCAAACAAGTTACCGTAATCCTGTTGCTTAGAAATCAAAAGTTAAGCTGCTGTTGACAGATTATCATGATCCAGTCCTACTATGAGAATTTCTTATGTTGCAAAAAGAACTTGTAATGCGTTTTTAAATATGGTAGCTAATTTGCACTAAAATTAACAAAAAATGTTCAAAGTTTACTATTTTTGTAGTAGCTAGCAATTAAATCTGAACTCTGAAAATTGCAGGTTACACAGTACTGTATATTTCTGGTATGATTTTAATAGAAAAATAAGAATTTAACAAGTTTAAAAATATTTCCTGTACTTTCACTTTTGATGCTTTCCGTACATGGTTTTCGTCAATGATAATTGTATTTGGTCTTACTAAAATTAATTTCTTTTATAACGAAATGTTTACTTTGTGCAAAACGATCCAGCACACAATGTGACGCCAATTTAAATTATTTAACTTAGTTACTTTAACTAGGGTAACTTAGTTAACTTAGTTACGTAATGAAGATTGTTTTTTTTTAATGTTTTTATTAGATCTGTAAAATTTATCTTGCGTTTTACATAGTCTGCTTGGATTATGTTTTACGTTAAAGTTTTACAAGTTAGCTGTATTATTAATGATTAAAAAACGGGAATTGAAAAATTACGATGAAAAGTTTTGTTATAACCGATATGCACACCTGTTGGTGTGATCGATGCAAAACCAAATCCGAGATGTCTACTGCTCCAATGACAGTACTAATCCGTCAAGCACTCACGTGGAAAGTCTAAATGGTGAAAAGAAACTGTCTTGTAGTGTGAATTTTTTACGTATTATCGTTGTAAGGTTTCTACTGTGCAATGTGTTTTATGGCTAATTTAATACATTGAATATTGATAATTATACATAATTTTTGTTCACAAAATGAAAAACAAATTTTCAAATCAGAAAGATAAACCTTATTTTTATTTCTCGGATTTACGAGTGTAAAGTATAGTGTGAGAATGAGGTTTAAGTTAGGCGCTGCGTAATTTCGATCGTGGTCCCTTGCCTTCGCTTTTAACATGCAACTTGAATGTTGTTAACTTTATGTAAAATCGTTTCTGATTTTTGCTTTTGCTCGTAATTGTTATTAAGTTTTACGTTGTGTTGTGCTTACGCAGTGTTTTAATTATTGGATTTTATTCAGAGTATTTGTCAACACCTGAATATTGTACCTGTATTAATTCACAATTAATCTTTTTGTCAATATCCGAGCTCTGTAACTGCTACTCATTTTCCCAAAAGTGGAGGTTTTACCGGCTTATTATAAAGCTGATTACATTACTGTTCGTCAAAAGAATAAATCCCGTTGTTAGCTGTAATGACTCTTGTCTAGCAAAAACTGTAGAAATCTTTACAGTTACAATTTTTCTTCATAATGACTATAATAATTAGTTTTTATTAAATTTTAATGTACCACGCGATGCAGGTGCGGTGCTGCTAGGTAACCGCAAACTATAACAACTGGAAGTGTTTTAGACCAAGTCACTTTACGCTTGGATTTCATTTTCAATTGGACGATTTAGAATCAACTATACCAAGTTCTTGAACTAAATGTATTTTTGTTGCGCGAATTTCCACGCTTCGATGCCAATACCTGTAGATCAAAAAATGGTACATTGGTAATGAAATTTAGTGATCTTGCACTTGTTGTCAACATTGCCGTGCATTTGATACCACGAATATATTAAATATTATATCGAGCTCTAAATGCTCAATTTTAATTGCTTACTATGTTATTTTATTAATTTAGAATTATTACTCAATTTGAATTTCGAGCTAGTTTCAAATATCCATTTGTTCCGTGCTTCGTTTATAATTTTTTAGTGCGCAGTTACAGTTTGCATGGTTTTTATGTTAGTTTTTCGTACTGATTTACACGTGGATATTGTGTAACTCTAATTTGGAATATCAGTACATTCAATTGTTCGAATTGATTGAATTTGTTCCACGAACTCTTGACCATTTTTAACGAAATAAATTGAATCAATTACAGTTTTATCACCTGTTCTTATAGATACTCTTGTAACTGATCTTTAAATTGGAAACTTTGATTTATAGTACTTTACAATTTTAAGTCAAATAGGGTCAAAATAGCTCTCAAAGGCTACAAAATGATACCGTATTATTATAACACGGTCGCATTTTCCAACCTGTGTTATTTGTGACTGAATTGTCAAGTGATTGTTGAGTGATTTTTTTCCAATGCAAGTCGGAGACACTGAATCTACGTTTAAAATTCGTTTAAAATCTACGTTTAAAGTTATTCGTGTATTGATTCTTCGAACTTATGTTTATATTGAGTGGGTAACGATTGTGAGCCACAATTTTAAATTTATTATAATCATATTAATTTGATTGTGTTAAATTAACTTAGTGTGGTTCTTTCTCCTGATTCAGGGAATCCAGGGACAAGTCTGATCACAAAAACCTTGGGTTCATTAGCCAAACTGTTAACTACTGAATTCCGCGTGGTTATAAATATTTGATACATCGGTACGTTATTATTCAGCGGTATAATGCTGAATTAGAATTATAGCTGTGATATTTGTTAATGATTTTTATACTGTCGATGATATTTAGTACGGTAAATCTGATAAATTTGGATGTTTGATCTGTCATTTATATTATCCATTCCAGACTTGCACACTGTTCAGTACTTCGTATTTTTGTAATGAGTTATTAAAATTAAATTATTATTGATCGTGTGCTCTGCAGTGATCGATTTTGATTAATTATTTTCGTAAAATTTATTGAAAGATTTGCAGTTGATATTACGTCGTCCCAATTCTTGGCACCATTACCTGTACGCGTTGTTATATCGTTCAGTAGTGCAGTAATTTAAGTGTAGAAATATCTGTTTCAAAATTAGAAACTGATCTTTCGGCTGTTTCATTACTGATGTTTTTTTAATTAATTTCGTCGTGCGTTCCTGCACAGTGCCGTTACTGACTTGCATTTAGATACTGTAATATATTTTCGTTGCTACAATTTGTTAAGTATTATCTATTCTAAATTAAAGTTGTTTCAAATTTTCTTTGCTTCTGCCGTACACTTGTGTTGTGATTGTTTTTTCTGTGGAAAAAAACTGTCGTTACGCTTTTCTGTTTTATTCTGCTGCATATGTTTGCAGTAATACTTTATTTCAATTTCACCACATTTGTAATTTCTACTCACAGTATAGTACCTACTTGTACTTGGAAAACTTGTTTTGTATCAATGGTTTTAATTTTTGTTCGTATTATCACAACAATATTCACACTGTGTTAAAGTGCTTGGTGTTTTGGTTGATCATTGCGTTATAGTAATTTATTATGCATTTTCTTGAGTGGTAACCGTAAATAGTAGTGTAACTTCCGATAAATTGTATGAATTATGATTGGTGCGCTTTGAGTGAGATATTTCACTCGTTAACTGAACGAGATATTTCATTTCTTAAATGTACCGCGTGTATTTTAATCTCGTAATTTGTGGTCAAACGCCAGAAAATGAAAAAAATCCGAAAAATAAAAGCAAGATTTATCTTGCTTTTATTTTTCGGATTTGTACGGTACAAAGTGAAAATGAAATTCAATTTTAATGGTGGCAATGTAGTTCTGGTCGTAAACGCTTACGTTCGCTTTTAAAATCAATTTGGATTGTTGATACAACTTTTTATAAATTTCTGATTTTTGCCTTTGCTTACAATTATTACTTCATTTTGATTTTGTGCTGCTCTGTGTTTTAATTACTGGTTATTCAGGATGTTTATCAAGACCTGAATAATGTATTTGTGTTAATTCACAATGATAATTTTTTTTCTCAATATGTGAACGCTTTAATTGCTATTCTATTTCCCCAAAAATTGAAGTTTAACCGGCTTGCAAAGCAAACACGCTACTGTTCGTCATACGCGTAAATCCCGTGGATGGTTAATTGTTACTGAAACTTGAATTTTAATAATGTTGTTATTACAACGCACGTACATCGCGTGGTTCGAACCACGCTATAAATACTGAACGTGCATTGCTACTAAGCAATCACACACTACAACAAACTCAGTTTTCGACGAAGTCGCTTCACGCTTGGATTTTACTCCGTATTTAAATTGGGCGAATGGACGATTTATAATCATCGGTTCAAATTTTTGAGCAAAATTTACCCTTAGTGCGCGAATTTCCTCGCTACGATGCCAATGAATCAAAAAGTGGTACGTTGGTAACGAAATTTTTTGATCTTGCTCTCATTTTCAACATCGCCATGCATTGATTCCTCGACGCCATTTTCGAATTAGTAGCGGTAAAATTATCCTACGCCTTAAGTTTCGTGGAAGAATGTAATTTGAAAGTAAAGTGCAGTATTTATTTGGCTCTTAATATTTCAGTTAATACCACATGCTGTAAAATTAGCTTCCAATTATGTTGGATTGCTAGTTTTACGTTGGTAAAACTTGCACGTCTTTAGTAGTTTTTCAGTAGTTTTTCTTTTGGTCTAATGAATACTACTTTAGCAGCATGTTCAATTTTGGTTTTATTTTTGTTCATGTGAGAGTATCGTAAATTCTCACGTGCGATTGAATTCAAACTCAGAAAAATGAACTTACCGTGATGTCGTATCAAACAATTATACTTTGTATTAAATCTATTTTAGCAGGATTGTATTAAAATTTACTTTCGCCTCCATCAAAAGATGCGGGAGATTTTTTTTGCTCACGATGTATCATTGTATTCTCATCGAAAGCTATGCTTATTATTTTTAAACAACTCTGCTTTGTTAAATTTTAATTTTACTTTAAATCTTTGATAAAGAAGTTTGTCTTATTTAAAAAAAATAAAACATTTTGTGATTTCTACTCCGTTTTTAGTACCAAATTCAATCTCGACACAAATTGGAGTAGATACGATGATATTTAATAATTTGTAATAAATTTGAACGTTATGTTGTTATACCATCTTTTTAAGTTTTAGAATTTGACGTTTAAAATAGTTGGTTACATTTTACAAAAAACTTGTAGTCGTACTTTGACTCATTATTTCAGAATAATATATTCGTGTTGATTAGTTTCCGTGCTGACAGAAAGATTAATTCAGACATCTAAGCTTTATAAATTGTGATTAAGCATTAAGCATTACTTGAAATGTTAAATCTACTATCAATTACGTATTACTGTTTCTAAGAAGATTTAGAGATTACTGTAACAGACAATTTTGATCTCGATTTGTGTTTTGTTTTACCTGAAGCGAATTTATTAGCTGATTTTCTACTTTTTTTTCGTGTATGTAGTACACTAAGTTATTAAGCCGTGCGAAAAGGGAAAAATTGATTACTAATAGAAGAAATAACAAATGTTCTGCAATTTTGTGCTATTTGAATTTTGATTAATTTTGGTTTTGTTGGCTTCTCCTGTACAAAGTGTACACTGGTGTAGTCTGATTTTTTTATATGTACAGCTTTAGTAGTATCTAGAAACATTTATTCTGCAATTTTGAGAGTTGATTTACCGTGTTTAGTTCATCTTCGCACTTCTGCGTTAAGAGTTTTGGGTATATTTACCGTATTATATTGAGGGAAATGACTATTTTATATTTTGATTCAGGACGTTGTATGATAATCCGTGTACGCAGCCACGGGAAAGAAAAAGAAATTTAATCTTTGCGTAGTAATTATACATGTATTGTAAATCCACGCATTGTAACAGCAAA
>JAQIWS010000849.1:0-15239 GCA_034696085.1 Stigmatogaster subterranea | reverse complement strand
TTATTAAGCCATTGTATTGGAAAGCCGTTCGATTATACAAGCGCGTGGACGCGCGTTTTGTATAATCGATAACTCAATCTCAACCTTGACCAACGACGCGCAATTTGTATAATCGAATGGCCTTAACCTTGACCAGTGTATACGCGCTTGATTTATCGACGAACTTTGGCTAACAACGCACACGAATGAAACCAACGGGTCCAGCGGCGTTGCCTTTCATCATGGTTCAATTAGGTCTCCACTTTTGTCACACAAGCAAAAAAATATTCGGTTTTCTATCGTTCTCAATAGTTCATAGCGGGCGTTAGTGATTTTCACAGGTGCCGTAACGCTGTAAGACGAATTTCGATTTTGTTTTAATGTTTCTAACATAACTTGTAGAGTTTAACGGAGATATTTTGCAAGTGGTAATCCTTGAAAACACGTGGTAGAGAGAAGTAGTTTGAAAAATGGTAACAATTCTATTATTTGCAAATTTTACTGAAAATGACACGTTTCAGTCACCCAAAAAGTTCACTCATTTTCATTAAATAATCAGTGAATGTCAGCGCCTCCCTGGTGACAACATTGGCAATATAAAATGTTATACTTTTGTTTATTCAGGTTTCTGGTTAGGAAATAATCTTTGCGGGGTTTTAAAAATAACTAGGATATTTGCATAATTTTTTTGTCACTATTTATTAAATTATATATCTATTTGATGCTGTAAGTGGATTTGATTTTTGTCCGTCACTAAATTTGTTGAATAGCAAAATGAAGTTAATATAAATTTTTAATTATCTTTCATTTTATTACAGAATTGTTGAACAAGAACTTCATTTACTGCAGAACTCCAGAATATCCAGAGAAATGAAAGATAGAATTCCAAAGGCATCTACGTGCAACAGTATAAAAACTGAAAAAAATATAATAATAATTAAATTATTCATTTGTTATTCAGGCAAACTCGCCACAAATCTTGACCTTGAGCTGTTGAATTATTACTACCCCCCTGGATCCATCATTTTAGACAGCGGTCGTGAAAATGGAAAATATTTGAAGTCAATTCGTGCGCTACTCACGTCTAATTAACAACTTTATAAATCGAAAATTTTAATTTTTGGATGTTTAGATTGGATGTGATCAAAGTGTTTAAATTACTACAGCAATGGCGACGTAATTTAAAATTATTACAATTTGCTGCTGGTTTGCATTTAAATTTTATTTATTTATTACGAACGAGGACGTCAACGGAAAAAAAACCGGTGAGGTTTTAAAAAACTCTCTGAATTCTAGTTTTATTAACAAAAATTAAATTTCAGATTGTCGCAAGAAGATAATAATAGTTTACAATTTTCGGTTGTCTTGAACCCACTTCATGCACCTGGATATTTTAGTACCGGAATAATTGATTTCTTAGTGACATCAACTTTTTAATTTTAAATTTATTTATTTCAATAATGTTTCCGATGATAACATGGTAAGGAATAAAACCAAATTTTGTACAATTCAATTTTGTACACCTGAATATTCAAGCATAAAATATACTAGTAATATTTTGGCGAGAAGTTGTACGTACTCTGCTTGTTTCATTGACGTAGCTAGTTGAGAAAAATCATAATATTGACAATCAAAACATTCTCGTGTCAATTATTACCGCATGATTGAAAACAATAGCTAGTCAAGTGAACGTTGGCATCCTTGCGGCGGTTTAAGCTCAGTTTGTCACAGTTGGCGCAGGGTGCGCTACTGTCGCGCAATCCCGTCTCGCACTGCGCGCTTCGATCACGAGCGGCCATGTTCGAATATTGCTTTCGCCATGCTTGGCTTACTGAAATTGCGAAGCAAGTTTTCAGTAACCATCGCGATAAATCCAATTTTAAATGTTTGTAATGACCTAATTTTGAAGATTAGTTTGGTAACGCCAAAGAATAGCGGATGAACAGTTAGATTTGAGTTTTAACCGGGTTTAAATTATGTATTCCTTTTTTGTGTTGCTTTTTTGTATTTGCACTGTACACTCACAATTTTTTATTCATTGTAATACTAATTTCTGCACTAAGATTCGAACTTGTGCATAGATTTGTTTTAATGAAAAATTTGAGCCGTATTCGTTGCTTGTAATTTCTTGATACATTATGTATTTAATATTTCAGAATTTAAAAAAATTCGAGAGCCAGTTTTTTGTGTGAAGAAATATTTTTTTTCCCTCAGTGTAAAACTGGTTTTTGGAATTTTAAGTAATTTTGTAGTTTTATTCCGTCAAAAAAAATATATTTTCTTTCTTCTAGTAATTTATTATTTTTGTTTTTACTCTGATAGTTTGGAAATAGAATACTGTATGTCCAAACGATTAATGTTAAAATTTTTACACGTGTATCAAATTGTGGATAGTTTAACATTAATGCGTATTGTAAAATCATTGTGCAGACCAATTATTTATTCCCACAGTTTTCAATTGATCTTGGATCAATAATTAAACCCAGCAATTTTAAGTTTAATTCCCGTAAAACATGGAGCCTTGTGTTACATTAAGAACGTTATTATTACAATATAAGTGTGGAACTGTACAAGAAGATTGTGGTTATGTTTTTTAAGAATGTGCAGTTTTGTACGAAGTATTCTTTTCTTACCGAAAAAATACCAAGTCGCACAAAATTGCACTGTTTTAATTAACAAAAAATAAATTTTCGACGTTATTCCTGAGAGTCATCGTACGCTATTACTGATTGATTTAAACGTCAACATTACCGTGCAATTTGAAAATACATAATGCACGTAATTTTGATGAATCGGGAATTTAATTGTTTTATTTTGTTCAATTGGTTATTTCTGTCAGTGAAGGTGTGAAATGGTTTGGAAAATTGAAAAATTTATCGTCAATGATTTCAATCAACCGATACATATTTTGTATATACAGTATTTTTCACAACAATGTCAACCTATGTAATTACCGATTTTGATTCGTTGAAATTTCAATCTACTGGATATCCATTAGATATAATGCAATTGTTAATTACGCAATTTATTTCACAAGTATTTGTATTATTGCCATACAGCACAAGTTTTAACGTTGTATGTATTTTATTGAAGTGCTTGTATAATTTTAAGCTACAATAACCGTCACGCAATTACTGATAACTGAATTATTTTTTCAAATGTGATTAACCGTTGCAGTTGCTTTTTAAAGGTTCAATATTTCAATATTAAACCGCAACAAATGTACTTTTAAATGATTTGTGCACATATCGGTATTTAAATAGAAAACATTCATTTGTGTACATTTTTTGTAGTTAAATTTTAACTAAATTTTGTTTCTCAAACAGACAATTATTAATTTTTCACTTAGGAATTTAGGATTGTGCAAAATTTATTTGAACACCGTACGCTTAGGTATTTTTCCTGTGTTGGACGTTATAATAGATACAGTAATCCCACGTAATGTAACTACTAGTGTCTCAGTCAGTTTCTTTAAGTACTGTATCATAATTTGATGATTTTAAAGTGTAATACTAAAATCCATTTACAATGAAGATCGAAGTTATGGTATTACCAGAAGTAAATAAATATATTTTTACTTCTGTTATTACCATACTCAATGCGTGACTTTTGTTGTCTGGTTAGGAATTTTTATTTTAATTATGCAAACTGCAAAAAATTCAATTATTTCTACTACTATTTTCACTGTGTAAATAAGTTTGCAACTCCGTTGACAACTTCCTGGATAAAGACGATTAGTAGAAAAGCTGCTTGTACCGTGTTTGCAAACACGTTGATTGTGTTAAAATCGGTTCTGAATTTTTTACGTTGAATTTAAAATAAGACGTCGTAAGTGAATTCAGAAAAGAAAATTTTCAGATCTGTTGATATATTTTCGTACCACTGTAACACGCATGTCTTGATCTAATTTTAATCTTTGATTGTGAGATTAAGATTCTGTAAAAATTTCTTTTGTTACGCAGAAAAATTAGCCTTATTATTATTGTCATTAAATAATCAATCAATCATTGTATTGAGATTAATTGGTCGGCAAAAATATAGAATTTTTCTTAAAAGAATAGTTTTTTTTCGAAATGCCGTGTACTTTGAAAAAGTGTTCAATGTTATAATGAGAGCACTGGCACTGTCTAATGCATCTCTACAAGACTTCCATTCATTTTCCCAGCACCCGTCGTTAGTCGTCACAAAAGGCATGTCTCAAAGAGAGAATTTAATTCTTCTTTTAGAAAATTGAATTCAGCTATTGTAAGTACTTATTACTCCGTACGAAGAATCATTGAGAAATTATATTCGTTGACTTATATCGCTGGGTGACTGGATTTATTGTGTTTTATGACTTTGTTAAACCAGAAGTAATACATTCTAAGTTTGTTTAAACATTCGTTATTTAATTGCGATTTAGTGTAATACGATGTCACTAAATTTCAATTTTTAAGTCTATTAACAAGATCTCGTTCTCCATGGATAATACAGGAAATACTACTTTCCTATGTAAAAGAATATTTTTGTTTAAAGAATATTAGAAATCAACTTAATCAAGTTAAAATTGAACCTGTGTAATTTTTGAATTACGCTACGTAGTAACTAGAGTACTGAATATGTAAGTCGTGTAAAGGCTGTGCGTGACGATATTGGTCTTTGTAAAATTAGTTAAGGTTGTAATTTATTGCTGTGGATCCCGTCATGTAATCTTTAATTAAACTACATTATTTTCACAACATTAAACGCGTAGTTTAGCAGTTTGAGAAGTAAAAACTGACATAGGGAATTAAAATAATTTGTACAGAATTTTATTGTAAATGTACTAGCACCAACGGAGAAAATAGGTTTGTGTTGTATTCACTAAAACTGTCAAATTTATTTCTCACTGGAGTGGTACCGTATTTCTTATTTTGATAACACTTTATGCACGTGTCCGGATGATTAGTACCAAAAAAAAAAACCCGCAACTCGAAAATTACACTTGGTATTCACATGCGGTTTTCTGCATTAAATAAACAAACTCTCAAAGTTTTTTTTCCCAAATAGTTGTTTTTTAATAAATTTGAGTGATGCCCCCTTTCCTTTTACAGCAAAACAAACTTCTAAATGAAAATATGTTTCATTCCATATATTGTTTAGCATTGTAGGTGTAACCGAGGCCATTGCAACTGTAATGCGATTCTTCAACTGTTGAAGATTGGTAATCTTGATCTGATAGCCATGTTCTGAAAAAAAGGCCAGAGGAAAAAATTCAACAGCCTACTTAAAATTCGCCTGAATTTATAGCGCTATAACAATGACCGAGCTATTGTACGGGTCCGAGAGAAATACAAAAAAAACTTTGAGAGTTTATCTATTTTATGCTGAAAACCCCATCCCTATTCAACAAATAGTTTTCGAGCTATGAATTTTTCTTTTTTGGTAGTAATCATCAGGACACCCTGTGTTACTAATTTTTGTTAAAATTTAAAAATAACATTTTTGTCTCCGTCAATCGAAAATATCAGTGGTGTTCATATCATATGGAGTCGCAGAATTTAATTATTAAATTGTTTCATGTCCATAAAATTTGTGTATTTCTCACGTAGTTGCAATGTTAATATCAAGTTGTGGCTTTAATATAACGTAACGTGCAATATCCTTAATTACAATTGTTTTAATATTCTTCTAGTTAATTATTGCATATTTGTAAGTAAAATGCGAAAGACTCAATCAGATCAGTTTTGAATTTTTTTTTGTCTCTTGACGTCAACACGGATCCGCAGTTGAAGTCGAGTGGAAGTTGGCTTCTCCGCGATGCGCGTAGCTGAGTTTCTAATTTTTGACGCGGGGAGCGCTTCGGTAGTGTAATCCCACCTCGCACTGCGCGCTTCGTTTCCGTTCGAACGCGGTTTAGATCTTTCTCGTTGGCTTTTCTTTCTTCATTTTGATGCATGTTTCGAAAAATAGTGCGGGAATCTGTGTTTAAATCATTATAAGAATGCTTTAGTTTTAAACAAAAATGTACAATGGCGAATATAAGAAAAAACTAAAGTTGCGGGAGGTGATTTAAAGTAGGCTTTACGTCGAATGTAACCCTAATTTAATTTGAAACCTAGTTAAAATGTTCAAAAAATGACATTTGTAAGTGTGGGTTGGTTTTTTTGAGTGTTGTAAGATAAAAATTTGTCGATTAAGAAAAACGATCTAAATGGACAAATTTTTAACTCGCGCACGAACTAAACTGGACACAAATGGCGGTGTTATAGGTAAAATTTTACGCTTTGACTTGTGAAATTTACTTCTCCGTTAAAAAAAAGATATTTCATACCGTACTTTAATTATAGTGATGCTTGTGTATTTTTCATACAATTTTGTAAATATTATAATATAAATTTAATTTCGTTTCAATTCTTAAATTTGTGCCTAACTCCGATTACTCTGTCTCTCTGTGCCTAAATTTATCTTCTGACATAAACTTTTATGTACAGCGCTGGACATTTTTTTATTGCTGTGAAAATACTTATGACATAATCTCATTTTTGAAAAAATATTACGAAGCGCCCAGCTATTTGGAATTTGTTTGCTCTGATTTTGCCAAATATTGTATTGACTTGATTTATTTAACCGTACTCCCGTTTCACTTACCGTGGCTTAATTCTATTAGTAAAAAATAAATTGTAATAATAGCATACGTTGCAGTATATTATTTTTGCGATATATTCAGTACCGTAATGAACCGCCGATTACTTTGACACTACATTATCTGTAATAACTTCACCACAGGTCGCTGTGGCGCTGATATCGCAGTGTGGTCGTATCACTTTTTCTATTTACCCAAGTACCCAACCACGTTTTATCATTTCCAAACCATCTCGGAGAAAGAGAAGACGTGCTTTGTGCGAAGTCGACGCAGGACTTTTCCTTTGTTTCACTACGTGATGAATTTAACACGCTGTTGGTTCCCGCGAACTGATCGATCAGTTACCGATTCTTTTGATTTACGAATGCTGTATTTCAGCAGGTTATGTCAAAGAATGAACTCTCGTTTACAACGAAGCGCCTTTGACCCACTTGTTTTCAACTGAGAAGTCGTTTACTCATCGTAAATTTACCACAAACACGTGGTTCGATGTTTCGAGAATTATTGATTTTATTCACAAACTTTTATATTTTTTAACCGAGAAGTCTGAAAACCGTTTGTCTATGTTTCGGTAGAAACTTTTTATGATAGCGTGTTACTAAATGGAAATTTACTTACAAATTACGAGCTAGTGATTTAAAATTACGTGAGCGAACTTTAGTTAGTGACTTTTTACTAACCAGGCAATACTTTTTGCAAGGCATATTTTATTAACGTGGTTATTGTAAAGAGTGACTACAACAGATACTGTTGTTGGTAGTGGTGTGCGAGGCGCAAAACCTCGAGCATCGATTCTTGGAATCAATGTTTTCAAAGTATCGATATTTTACTAGAAACCCTCGATGTTTTTTCGATGTTTTTTTAAAAATATCAATTTGACAAGAAAAAATTATTTTATTTTTTTATTCCAGTTTTAAGTGCTCCAGTAATTCCAAACGTCAGAATTTTGCCGAGTCTGGCACTTTCTTAACCTTTTATCTGACATTTTTGAGATGGAGAGTATTAACTATTAAACACGCCAACAATAGGCACGTTCAGTTTCTAAAAGAGAAATGACCTTTGACCACAGATATCTTTTGTAAACTGGATGTGACGTATTTTACGTCACTCGTACTAAAAGTCAAAGGTCAAAAAGTGACTTTTCAAAAGGTAATCCGGATAGCAGTGGATTGGTCAATTTTGGTGTTTTGAGCAAGTGCAAATAACAGTGTTGTGACTTATTGAACTGCGCACGTTCAATGAAAAGTCACTTTTATACAAAATTTATCTTTTTCAAAAGGAGAAGCGAAATTCTCTTTTAGAAACTGAACTTGCCTACTCAAAACGCTTCGACTCTTGTAAAGTTGTAGTGAATTCATGACGTGATTGTGATGTTTATTAGACGTACGAAACCCAAACGCCCAAAAAAATTGCGCCATACCTGCTAATGCCCCTAGCGATAGATAACGCAAAACAATTGTTTTTCAGCGGAAATAGAGTATCGATACTTTTTCGATACCTCGACTGTACAAAAACCTCGAATTTTCGATACCTCGAGGTAAAAAAGTATCGAGGTTTCGAGGTCGATCCGATACCTCGCACACCACTACTAGAAATCATGAACTTAATCATTGCTTCTTGGCTCTATTGTAATTACACATCACGTGTGGACAACTACACTGCAAATTGTGTAGTTTAATGGATTCAGACAACATTAAAGTGCATTTTTGATACCTTCATCTGGATCCAAAAAGATAAAAAAAAAAAAAACAGTTATATAAAGCTGTTTTAAGTGTTTAATTAAGAATAGTAGAAATTTATAAAAATTTACCCCAAAATTCACAACTCTGACCAGTAATAAAGAATGAAAATTGTATGGGTTTAATCAGGATTATGTCACGTGTCCTGTGCAATTTTACAGTCAAAATCGTACAGGATCCTATGCGATTTTACAGTCAAAATAATGTAGGATCCTATGGAATATTCTGTTCCAAATTCGCCTAGGCTCCTATAAGAAATGGCTCATAGGATCCTACAATATATCAAAGTGCAAATTCTACAATATCCTAAAGAAAATTTTTACTTGGGAAAGCAGTTGACAAGCCGATTGATTTAAGGGGAGCCACCCAAAAACCACCCGTTTACTTAAAGCAGAGGCAGAGGAGCTCTTTTGACACCTTTTATGTTGCCTAAGATGTCATTACTCAAACTCCAGGCTCCTCTTTTCCCAGATACGAGTCACCACGCACGGCAAACACGCAGATGGCAAAGCCACAGAACAAAAAGAGAAACACAGAGACAGATAATAACAAAATGATTAAGACAAAACCCATCAAGACAATGCCATTGCTCTCGTTCGCCTCATGCAAGCATGAGTTTCCAAGAGGGACCACGATGGAAGTGAGAGTTGGACTTTACCCTCCCATGAATTGGCGGGTCATGCAGGAATTAGGACTTTACTGAAATTGAAAACAGCGGTATTTTGCCCGAAAATGGCAAAGGATGTAACGCGCTTTGTTTTACTGCGTGTGAGCATTGTCAAAAATGTAAACCTCCAAACCATTGGATCGACGGCAACTCCAATGCACGCAGGGAAAATATATCGACCGTGGGAGTGTGTCTCAATTGATTTAATGGGGACCTAAGACGGCCAGTATAAAGGGAAATCGGTTTCTATTGGTTGTAACTGATGTGGGGACTAAATGGGTAGAGATTTTTCCACTCCGATCCACCAAATCGAAAATTGTCGCTGAAAAAACATATTCTGTCTTCACGAGATTTGGGTTTCCGAGATATATTATCTCGGATAACGGGCCGCAATTTATGTCTCAAATATACATGGATTTGCGTGATCGCATTTGGTAAAGCATTGTTATGCTGCGCCTTATCATCCGCAAGCGAACCCATGCAAGCGAGCAAATAGAAATATAAAAATTATGCCTGCCATCTTTACTGATGTGCATCATAAGGATTGGGATAGACGAATCGAAGATATAGCGTTCGCTTTGCGAACAATGGTTTCGAAGACAACGGGATTTTCTCCCGCTCAATTAAATTTTGGGAGGGAATTGAGATTTCCGTGGGACCCCAGATTAGTAGGGATGGGGCATTCTATTTCTGAAAACCCTACAGAATACGTGACTGAATTAATGGATAAACTCAGGGATTCCTGGCGCTTTGTAATTGAGAACGTGAAAAGCGCGCAAGAGAAGCAGAAAAGATATGATAAAAAGAAATTTAAAGAGGGAGATTTTGTGTGGCGATTAAACGTCGCACAATCTTCAGCTATTGATGATTATTCTGCTTCTCTGGAGGATAGGTATGAGGGTCCATTCCAGATAATTCATTTATCGCGGAAAGGAGGATGTCGTTTGATACGTTTACGTGATCAGACGAACGAATCCGTAGCGAATGTTTCGCGCTTAATCCCTTATGTTCTGATTTTAGAGCAGCGGATTGGGATTCTGATCGGAAAGAAGCTGCTGAAGGGAAAGAGGGAGATGAGTTGGAGTCCAACCTTATAATACAAGATCAAAAGGGAGGAGAGAGGTTGAATCCTGTTTTGTTCTTGTTGAACCCGACCCTTTGAGTAGAATTGTGGAGGAGACGGAAAAGTAGACTTGAATAATTATTTATTATCAGCCGGCGATAGTAGATTTTCTGAATAAATTACCCAAGTGAGAGCTAGGGGATGAAAGGTAAAGATTTATTTAAAAGAGCGAAAAGCAGGAATTTCAGCATTAACACCGAGCCGTTAACTTCTTGGAAACTTTTTGTGAGGGAGATTGTGAAAATTAGAGGAACTTTAGGCTGCGATTGTGGTAATGGTGTTGAATGTATTTGTTTTCAGCTGGAATCCAAATGTTCGAGGATTTTGGAAAAGAGCGAAGTTGATCTTAGCACGTGACTGGAAAGTGGCGCTCGCGTGGTGGTTTTTCCATCACGTGATGACAGCTGACGTCATAACTCGTGATATCGAGAGTAATGCAGTTTGGAAAAGTTTTCCGAGTAGTGTGTGTGGGTGGAATTGTGCTTTGGATAATTTGGATTTAGTTTGGCTGCATTTATTTATCATTTCCAATCTTTAATGAGAATTGAACGTGTCAGTTTGTAAATATTTAAAGAAACCTGAATTTGAGAGCTTTGAAATTTATTGTTTTAGGCCTTAAGGCTAACATAACCTTTTATAGCGAAGTAATGTCAATAGGAATTAATTATAAGTTAGAATTGAATTAATACGGAATACGATTTTAATAATAACGTTCACAATCATGTTTGAGTTATTATAAAATAAATTTCAATATATTATTTTATTTTTTGTAGTTTATAATGGCGGATAGTTAGTTGCCCTTTCTGTTTTGGGAACAGGACGATTTGGTTACAGGGATACGAACAGCAACGTGGAAATTGCGGAGGTTTAGGGTTCGTGCCCCCGCAGCGAATGTGGGACCCATTTTTCCAATGGACATTACTCCTGGAACCAAGTGCGAATTCGGGAGGAGTGGTGCAACCGCCGATGCCATTTTGTTTTCCGCCATCGCGTCCACCGCCGGCAATGCCATGTCACGCTGAACCGGCATTGTACGGGTAGTGGGCCATTTGGACTTAAATTCCTGTTACACAGTGTTTATATTCAGCGAGCGCCATTTGCAGCGATTTCAGTGTTTCGAAACCCCAATTCGCGACCTCATGATTTTCGAGCGCCTTCGACATTGCCGACTCGGCATGATCCCGTTTCCGGCAAAGATGACGTCGAGCTCTATGGAAGAGCGACTCCCGGAAGTACTCTTCGTGCGCGGAGCTAACCAACCTCTCCCGACCTCGACGTCCACCCTGAACATCCAGCCGACTCTGCACACCCAAAGACAGACAACCGACGCCGAGACAGAAACGGCACGCGTCACCATAATAAAGAAAAACGCAAAACTCGACGCCACCACACAAACACAAATAAATGACGTACATCAACCACCCACTATCAACGTCAGCCGCGAACACGAAGGTCCGTATCATCAACCACCAAAGTTCGACGAAGACAACCGTCATATCCCGGCATACGACAGAGATCCACGAGCCGTCCGCCATATTCCCCTACCTAAGAATCCCACCCAGGCGCACGTAAAGAAGACCTGCGACGATCATAACATCGCCGAGTGACCGGCGTGTTTCGGCACGACTGAACGGCAACGGACTCACCGAATGACCTTGTCAAAATTGCTTCGCGATTGGTCACATGCCCGTTTACGCGCCCTGGAACAACGACCTTAGGCCAAACATCTTGGAGGCCGGCATGACCAAAATAACTTGCCAAAATGAGAAGTTCGGCTCGTTTCCAACACTCACTCCAGAAATTACAATTCCAAGATATCACCACACCTCCGCCGATATCATCAACGATGGCAGAAGAGAGATGATACGCCGCGAATGAGATCGTGTCGACCAGCCCTGGAGGTATTAATCTCATTGTTTTCAAAAAACCCGACGGGACCATTATCTTCGGAGCCATAGAGCTCAAAAATAATAATTATACTGTACAGGGTTCGACAAATGCGGTCGCCCAGTCGCCCGTGGCGACTAGATTTTTCCAGCTGGCGACTAGATTTCGGGACCAAGCGGCTAATACATACCATGTAGCATTATCGCCACTGGTAATCTGTACCAATCATAGCGTGGGGGGTTGGGGGCTAAACAAGGATTGGCGACAAACTTTTTTGTCTGGCGACCAACTTTTTTGGCGATTTGTCGAACCCTGATACTGTACATAGAACTATTAAGTAAATAAAGCCTTTCACAACTAATACTGACAAATAGATAAACCTCATAAGTAAGTACTTTCTTACAACACAATCATACAAATAAATACCTTCATTCAATACCACAAATAAATTCCTTCATTCAATACCACAAATAAATTCCTTCATTCAATACCACAAATAAATACCTTCACTCAATACCACAAATAAATACACTCAGACAACTCAAAGCGATCACACAAATATCCAGAGGACAAAATTAATATACACAGCACAAAATTTACTAAGATTGTAACAATTTTAATAACCCAGTCCAGGATAAAAAAGCAAAGAGCTTATCGAATCCTATGACTGGGTCATCAGACAATAAATCAGTCAGTTTGAGGTCATTCTTATGGAAGCAATTCCAACGAAGTCGCTGGTACTGTTGAGAAGATAGGAGTACGTGTTTAATGGTCAAAGAAACACCACACAAAATACAATTTGGTGCAGGTTCCTTCTCCATCAAGTGACGATGAGTAAGAAGGCTGTGACCAATTCTCAGACGAGAAACGGCCATTTCCTCCCGTTGCTCAGTCCACGAGCAGGAATTCCATTTAGAGTTTGATTTCGTGAAGTTTGTTGTCGGTTTCCTAATCCCAAGCTGTCTGCCACCACTGAAAGAGGCCAGCGTTAACATGACTCCTGAGATCAGTCCACGGAACTCGAATAGTATTATCCATCGGAGATCCGGGGTCACGAGCAGCTGCACCAGCAAGTTCATTGTCAGTATCGCCCACGTGTCCCGGAATCCAACAGAAACAAATTACTTTGCCATTCATGGTTTTCGGATTTTTATAATATTGTATAACAGCTATATAACCACGTCATTTTTACTTAAATTTTAAATGTTTTTGAATTTATTTAATCCGAAGATTTCGACGAATTTTCGACTCATGACCGATCTCGAATGGAACGAATTTTAAATTTTCCTTTTATCGTTTAATTCGTGCGACTACAAAAACTGGCGCAGTCGACAGGATTCGACGGAAGTGAGTAGAAATCGAAAATTCGAACTTTTGCGAAAACGACCATTAGACTCAAGTGAGAGCGGGGCCGAACAATTAGCGACAACTAGGATGCGGCGCTCATGAGCGATGAGCAGCTTCAGCGCTGACTGGCCGTGCAATTTGAGAAAGTGGAGCTGATTACTCCACGAAGAGCGATTGATCTGCTGTTGCGACGAGAATTTAGTTCCTTTCAACAAGAAACAGAGAAAGTTTAGTGGATATTTCCGAAAAGTTAGCCCGATTTATGCGCACTTTCCAAACTTTGCCATCGTGTGGTACTGATGATCTCATTTTTTAAATTTGCGCGGTTCGATGGAAAGAACATGATGGCTGACGAATTTATTTTTTCTTTGCGGAGTCACTTTCTGTCGATTAAGGTATCCGACAAACAATATATTGAAGAGTGTCTTCACTGTCTTGTGGGATCGTTGGAAAGGGCAGCGCGTCTGTAATGGGTTGGACGACGTAAAGCAATATAGACTTGGGACGATTTTGAGGATGCTTTGCGCGCTCAGTTTGATTGCAGTTTTGAGGAGGCTCTGCAGAATCTTCAAGATTATCAACAAGCCCCAGACGAAGCGCTCTCCATCGTGTTAACAAAATTTAATGCATGGCTAGCAGTGCTTAAAGGCACAACGAACGATAATTTTAAATTGCGGCGTCTTATTCACAATTTACGCAGGAATACGCGAATGGCTATTCACTTCATGCAAATTACCACTTTCAGAGAGCTCATAGGGCACTACTTAACACTACTTAAAAAATTAAAATAATGCAGTAGTGTCAGAATTTTTGAATTTAAAAATCACGGTAACAAAATTTAATTAAAATACTGTAGTTATAGCAATGTTTAAGCAGAGTGTAGTTTCAAACTATCGGAAGTATATTGCTACCAAATAATCAAGTCTGAAATAACTGGAATACAAGCAAGATTTACAAACATCTCAGGCCCGTCACATTCGAGATGTTTTTACCACTTGTTGACAGCCACATTGTTTCACACGGCACTGTAAGCAACTGAGCAAATCACCAAGTATCTGTAGGAAGTTACAGGACAAGAAACTAAGCAAATGACATGACGAGCAACTGAGAACTGAGTCATTTCGCAACTGAGCAAATCATCAAGTAGCAGTAAGACCAACCGAGCAAGTTACTTGGCAGGTAACCTAGTGACATGACGAGAATCTCAGCAAATCACCAAGTAACACTAGGAGCAACTAAACAAGTCACCAAATAGTACTAGGAGCAACTGAGCAAGTATCCAAGTGAAGTGACGACAAACTGTGCAAGTCACTAAAGTGAAACTTTTCCAAAAATGTTCGGAAAACGAAATGAAAGAGACAATAAATTTCCTATCGTGTTGCATGATGCGCTCGAAATAGCGTGTTAGGTCTAAACACATTCAGCAAAGGCGTGTGAATTTAACGTGAAGACATAGAAAGATTAACGCAAAAAAAAAAAACAAATCAAATCGTCCTCATCCTTAAATGGAGAATATATCTATGTTTTTGAATGATGTAGATATAAACGTTAATTTTTCTCCCGTGAAAAGGTATTTAAGTGATCATTAAAGTAACTCTGATATTAAAGACAAATAAATACACAATCAGAAACAATTACAGTACAGTTAGTTACTATTTGCTTAAATTCAAATAAATTGGTGAAATAAAATCAAATGCAAATTTCCATAATAATTCAAATAGATTACGCTGTGATATTTTGGGAAAGCAATTAAATTCACTAACATGTAATTCAGAATCATTTACTGTTCAGTACATATTTCAAATCACACAAAAAGTTGTAAACAAGTTCTTTCACCTTATTGCATAAGTTTGAATAAGCAGTAAAATATTTCAAAATCAATCTCAGGTAGAT
>JAQIWS010000848.1:0-15258 GCA_034696085.1 Stigmatogaster subterranea | reverse complement strand
TTCGTGTGATTATTGAGATCCTCGTAAAAACCGCAAAAACTCTGCATACCTGCGCGCTACACACCCAAACGTTAACATTTATTACCAGAGTTGTGGGCAGTTCAAGGGAATAAGACGAATCATGGTAGAAAGAATGCGAGCATTTCCATCCAAATTCAGGTGTGTCAAATTTTGACAATACTTGATGAATTTTGAAAACGCTTTTCCACTGCCTAATAAAGATTATTAATTAAAAATAATCTTGCTAGCAATCAACTTAACTGAATATTTACAGATTTCAGAGAACTGGTACCCTACCCAACACAACCTAGTTAAAGTCGGTTGCAGAGCCTAAAGTAGAAAATTGTGCCATTTAGAGGAGTGTTACTCTTTAATATTACCATTGTACGTACTTTAATCACAGCGACCATGCTTTCAGACGTGATCAAGGGACAATGTCTTACACGCAAATCTTGGATGCGGCTGTTTTTCAGGTGAAGGAAACCTTTCGGAGTTAATCCCTTACATCCGTTTAAGACTAAGGTTTCCAAGGTGCCCTTCAATGCATCAAAAGTCTAAATTATAAATAAAATTTGTAATGAATAACGCGATATAAAATTTGACATCTTTTTCATTTCACTTGGTCATACCTTTCCAGTTATATTACAATTTTTGCTTAAATCTAAATATTTAAGGTTTTGTCCTGCGGCTAACCATTTCACGCTAAAACAAATATTACATCATCAAATGTTGATTAATTAATTCAAATTATTCCGAGAATAATTTCCTCACCATCTGTCATCTATCCCGTTGCAGGAACTTAGTTCAACAATCTGAAATTATGACATTATAATTACTTAGGTATCAGACAAAATATGAAGAATTCACATAGAATAATTCTTACCTCGAGTTGGTTGCATTTTTGTAGTGCCTTGATCCCGGTGAGTTCAATTGAAGTTTCCGACAGATTTATATGTTGCAAATTAGGGCAACATTTAGCTGAAGATGAAAACAAAAACAAATCGGATAAAAAAGTTTTTTTTGTAATTCATCAAAAATTATTAACGAAGCAACATTTACAAATTTCTACTGGAAATCCACGAGATAATTGTTGTCGGCAGGAATCGAAATTAATTTCACGCAATACACGGCCACATTTTTCCAAAAAAGAGTTCAAGATGTCGTTGGTAAGAGCTGCAAAATAAATTCCTCTTGTGTAAAAAACCAAACAGGGGTCAGAAACCCGTGGTAATTATGCTTACTTCGTGAACTAGAATAACCAAATTGGTCTTTAAAATGTAAAGCGTGCACTTCAGTCCATCGTTTATTCGCCTGTTGCCAACGTGAACAGACTAAATTAAATGTAAAATATAAATACACGAAAAATGTGGTTGTTGCTGAGGTAAATTACCTCCGCTGGAGCGAAATCTTTCTCGAAGTGGAAGAAAAGACAAAATATGATAAATTGTCTCGTTGGCTAATTTGTAAAAATGGCACTGCAAATCAGTTTCATTTTCATCTTCTCTGCTGACTTTGATTCTTTTGGAGAATTTCCATTTTTCGACGCAACAAATGTTTGGAATTAAAAATCTGAAATTTGAAAAATAAAACTTTGATATAATCAACTTATAATTGATAATTGTATTTTTACCTGCCAAAATAAAGATGTTGTTTTTTCGGTGATTTCAGTACTCTAAGAGCAGTGTGACTATCGTGATATTCTATTTTGACGGTTCTGTAAAAAGGTTAAAAAACCGATCGAAAAGATTAATATATTTACTACAAATCTAGTGCACAAAAATTACTTTCTATCTTTTTTTTCTTCACAATCGTCAATAAATCTTAATTGTTTCAAATAACGAATTCTTCCAAATTTCCCAAAATGACTCCACAATTCAGATTTCATCATCTACAAGAAAAATTACAATAATTACAATAAACAACCTTAAGTCACCAAAAAGAATATTTTCTTAATAATTTAAATTCGCACCGTAGGGAGAACATTGTACAAAACCACGGTTCTATGACACAAATAGTGGTCGCATTCTAAGTCATGATTTTCAGTGGATTTTATAATTTTTCTATAATTTTCTTCATCCGATACCAAAGGAGTTACTTCAGATCCACCCAGACTGTTTTCTAATTCACCATCGTTGAAGATGTTTTCACGTGGGACCTTACAAATATAAAAAATTCACTTATGTAAAAATAAACCTCAAAGTTTCACAGATAATGAGTGATCAAAACCTACCACTACTATTTGGGCTTCTTTTAAAGCCATTTCGATACGTATCTACGCGATATAAAGTTTATTACACCTTAAAAGCGGATTTTTCGTAGACGCGCGTGAAACTGAAGTCCATTGCACAGGCTTGTTGATTGCGTTTGAGCGACATCTGTAGTCAAATGCGGTCGAAATAATAATTACATCTGGCCTAGATTGAAAAATTATTCTATTGTCATTTTAATTAAAACTTTTACTTATATGAAAATAAAATATTTATTGACTAGGAATAGAAATCAGATTTTTTTGTACTTCGTTGCAAATTGGATTGCACGAAATATAATATTTTTAGAAAATTTTAAAAAAGTACACGAAAAAACAAAATCTTAGAAAAAATTTAAAAATATTGAATAAAACTATAGTTTTAAAAGTTACGATGGGAAATGGGACGTAAAATTACAACAAACATTTTTACGTTAAAAATCTTATTTTTTTCAAACAGCTTAAAAGTGGAATAAAAAAATGGATTTAAATTTGGAGAAAATCAGTTCCAAAAATTTGCCTGGGAAAATGTTACTCGATGATAATATTTTAAATGTTCACGAAATTTTCAACAAATTTTTGCTCTAGACACTTTACAAAAATCGTATTTTGCATTTAAACTATTTGTTAAAAAAAAAAAATTAGTTTAAAAATGAGATCAAAAATTACAATGTCACAAATACGCGTAGAAATGTGATTACAGAATAAAAAAATCTTTTAAACATCAGTTAAACTTAAACAAACGTGTTTTCACATTCTCAATAACTGAAATGTGTATTTAAAGTATTTGTTAAAACATGAGAAAAATGGTAGAAAAAAGATTTTAAAAAATAACTAAAATTTAAGACATTGTCAACAAAATTTCAAACAAATGTCACTTTACATATTTTTTTTTCATTTCTTAAGTTAAAGCTATTAAAAAATTGTACTACTAAAAATATAAAAAAAAATTTACGGTGATGTATTAAAATCGCGAGATTCGTAAATCTTTTCAAATCAAATCAATTGAAAACATCATGATCTTAAAGATATCCGACACCGTATGCATCAACAATTGAAGAAGAACGTCGATAATGAACTGGGCACAAATTTGATGACGATACCTTCAAGCGTCTATTATTTATGAACTGCGTAATACCGGTTCCTCCAGCAATTATTTCTATTTTATCATTATCCTCACGATCTAAAACGCAAATTTCAAAAATGAGCTCATTTGTTACATGCGCGCAGTTGCTAATGTCCAAAAATTTTAGTCTGGGGCAGTCTCTAAACAACGCGACACAACCTAAAATGAAATAAAGAAAATTTAAATGACAAAATAAAACCGAATTTAAACTTGATCTTACCGAGATTTCCGATTAATGAACAACCACGCATTTCAACGTGCTCGAAGTTTCCACTCTCACTAATATCCAACAAAGCGTCATCCGTTAACTAAAATTTGTCAACAAACAGCTTTTAGAATATTCAGTATTAAGAGTAACAAAATTTAAAACTCACCATCTTGTTATAATTAAGGTACAAATTTCGTAATTGTGACATTGTGCGTAAATATCGAAGAGCGTCATCTGGCCACGAATTTGCACTTAAATTTAAATGACTATATAAAAAAAAAACAATTTGTAATATTTTGTGCAATTAATAATCGCAATTAAAATTTATTACCTGAGTTGTGGGCACTTCAAAGGAATAAGACGAACCATGTCACTAAAAATGTGGACATTTTCTTCCAGATTCAGGTATGTCAAATTTTGACAATACGTGATGAATTTTAAAAACGTCACTCCTCTGCCTAAATAAAGCTTATTAATTAAAAAAACTTTTGCTAGCAATTAACTTATCTGAGTACTTACATTTTTTAAAGTACCCTACCCAATCCAACCTAATTAAAGTCGGTTGCAGAGCCTAAAATAGAAAATTGTGCCGTTTAGAGAAGTGTTACTGTACTCTTTAATATTACTGTTGGACTTACTTTAATCACAGCGACCACGCTATCAGTTGTCAGAGAGGGACAATTTTTTAAACGCAAATCTTTGATACCGCTGTTTTTCAGATGAAGAAAACCTTCCGGAGTTAACCTCTTACATCCGTGTAAGATTAAGGTTTCCAAGGTACCATTCAACGCATCAAATGTCTAAATTGTAAATAAAATTTGTAATGTATAACGTAGTACAAAATTTTCTAAAGTTTTTATCATTTCTCTTACTCACCTTTCCGGTAACATTAAAACTTTTGCTTAAATCTAAATATTTAAGGTTTTGTCCTGCGGCTAACCATTTCACACTAAAACAAATATTACATCATCAAATGTCGATTAATTAATTCAAATTTTTCCGAGAATAGTTTCCTCACCATCTGTCATCTATCCCGTTGCAGGCGCTTAGTTCAACAATCTGAAATTATTAAATTGTAATTACCCAGGTGTATTAGAAAAAATATGAAGAATTTATGCAAAATGTTTCGTACCTCAAGTTGGTTGCATTTTTGAACTAGTGTCTTGATCGCGGTGGGCTTAACTGAGGTTTTCGACAGATTTATATGTTGCAAATGGGGGCAGCATTCAGCTGACGATGAAAATAAAATCAAATTGGGATAAAAAAGTTTTTTTTTAACAAATCAAAAATTATTAACTAAGCAAAGCGTACCGATTTCAATTGGAAATCCACGAGGTAACTTTTGTCGGCACGAATCAAAATTAATTTTATCCAGTACACGGCCACATTTTTCCAAAAATGAGTTCAAGATGTCTCGAGTTAGAGCTGCAAAATAAATTCTTTTTGTTAAAAAAAACCTAACAGAAATCAGAAATGCGTGGTAATGCTTACTTCGTGAACTAGAGTAACCAAATTGATCTCTAAAATTTATCACTTGCACTTCAGTCCATCGTTTGTTCGCTTGTCGCCAACGTGTACAGACTAAATGAATATAAAACAAATGAATAAACGAAAATGTGATTGGTGGTGACAGATTACCTCCGCTGGCGCGAAATCTTTCTCGAAATGGAAGAAAAGACAAAATTTGATAAATTGTCTCGTTGGCTAATTTGTGAAAATGGCACTGCAAATCAGGTTCATTTTCGTCTTTTTTACCGAATTTAATTCTTTTGTAGCATTTCCACTTTTCGATGCAACAACTGTTTGGAATAAAAAATCTGAAAAAGAAAACTATGAGAAAATAATTTTACACTTGTTGAATTGTATTTTTACCTGCCAAGATAAAGATGTTGTCTTTTCGGTGATTTCAGTACTCTGAGAGCAGTGAGATTATCATTATATTCAACTGTAACCACCCTATAAAAAGGTTAAGAAAAAAGATTAATATATTTATTACACGTTTAGTGCACAAAAATTACTTTTTTTCTCTTTCTTCTTCACACTCGTTAACACATCTCATTTGTTTCAATTGACGAACATTTCCAAATTTCCCGAAATGATTCATCAATTCCGATTTCGTTACCTACGAGATAAATTACAATAATTAAAATAAGCAACCTTAAGTCACCAAAAAGAATATTTTCTTAAAAATTTAAATTCGCACCGTAGGGAGAACGTTGTGAACAACCACGGTTCTGTGACACAAATTGTGTCTGCACTTTAAGTAGTGATTTTCTTCATCCGACATCACAGAAGTTACTTGAGAGCCAACACGACTAACTTCCAAGTCACCATCATTTAAGATTTTTTCGTCCGCACGTGGGATCTTACAAATATCAAAAATATACATTTAAGTAAAAATAAACCTTAAGATTTAAAAATATTGTGTGATTAAAACTTACTACTGATGTTTTGGCTTTTTTAAAATCCATTTTGTTATGTAATTACGCGGTGTAGAGCAGATTACACCTTAAAAGCTGGATTTTTGTAACATGCGGGAAACTGAAGTCAGTGCCGATGTTACGCCCCTGGTTTCATCTACAGTCAAGTGACCTCTGTCGCAAAAATTTTGTCATTTCCAAATTCAGCCGTTAGGAAATATCAAGTGGTAATAAATATGCCAAAAAACATATTTCACTTTGTCAACAACGATTTTGTACGCAAAAAAATAACTGAAAGTGAAATTACTTCTGTAAAAATAAATTATTTTTATTCCAACAAACAGATTATGATTGTAATGTCAAATTACAACGTGCAAATCACGATTGAAAATTATTTTTGCGAAAAAGAAAAAAATCATCAATTTGAATACTTCCTGATGGTCATTTGAGCGAAAAATAAATTATTTAGACTATGATACTTTGGGCACTTCGGAAAATATTTCTCTTTTTGTGCAGTTTTACTGAGGATCTCGCTTGGTTTCTGATTTTAATTCCGATTTCAGTAAATTAGACACGTGACCCGACGGTTCCACGAACATAGAAGGATTATCAGCTCCGAAATAAATCTTATTATTTGGTGCAATCGCTTCGTACTTCTTAAGCTCCAAAAATTCTTTGGTAAGAAGCAGCTAAAATAAAAATAAACTATTAGTTGACAACTCAAAAATAAACAAAATTGAATTTACATACAGCATTTACTCCGGATAATTTTTGTTTATTGTAAACATCCTCGTCAGCTCTTTTCTTCTATCTCGCACAATGCATTTCATCTACCAAAAAGTTACGTTAAAATAAATTGACGTAATTTTTAAAAATATTATTTACCATCGATTTCTGTAACGTGTTTTAAGAATTCTTTTATTTCTTCCGAGTCCCAATTTAATCGCATGATCCGTTGCCATTTCAAATGTAGGGTTTCGTCGCGCTTTCGGAAAAACAGTCAATATTTATAGCTGAAATAACAATTTTAATTTCATGTACTTTTTACTCACAGACCACAATAAAATAGACACTTCGTACCGTAAAACAGGATCACCGTCTCTACCAGTGTCGTATAAACCGCCCGATACCAAAACACCAATGCCCGCCTAAATGAAACAGGCTGGTCTTGGCACCGGAGCGACATCTGTAGTCAAATAATAATTGCACCTACGTCGCCTAGGTTAATTTTGCAAAAATTTGTACTTTTATTTAAAGTACACTATTAAAACAATTAAATAAAAAGATGAAACAAGTGTGTGTCACAAATACACGTACAAGTGATTACACAACAGAATTTTTTTTTTTAAATGTTAGTGAAACATTGACAAATTAGTGTTCACATTCTCTGAACACTTTACAAAAATGAAGATTAAAAGGGTACAAAAGAAACGTTCAAAAAATAACTCAAAATTGTGAAAATTTAAGCTTAAGACATTATCGACATAATTTCAAACTGATGTCATTTGAAATTTATCTAGATGATTTTACACACTTTTCTGTTTGGTTTAATTTAAAAAAATGTTATTGAAGATCTTAAACTTAGAAAAAATATTTAAAAACTACAATCAATCGTAATCTTTCTAAAGATTCGTAAATCTTTCCCGATCTTTTAAAACCAGTCACGGTCGTGATCGAAATCCCATTTATCGGCTTTACCACTTTTGAACTGCCAAACAATTTCTTACTTGACTCAAAAAATTACTTCGATAACTATATGGGCTTGAATTTGTTGACGACACACTCACACGTTCATCGTTGACAAATTGTTTGATACCAGATCCTCCAGCACGTATTTCAATTTTATCATTACCCTCACGATCTAAGGCGCAAATTTCAACAATGAGATCGTCCGTTACACGTGGGCAATTACAGACGTCCAAAGATTTTAGTCTGGGGCAGTTTCTAAACAACGCGAAACAACCTAAAACAAAACAAATATTTTCGTGACGAAATAAAAAGGAAATTTGTAATTTAAATTTAATATTACCATTATTTCCAACACGGTAACATCCACGCAGTTCGACGTGCTCCAGGTGTCCACCCAGACTAATACACGATAATCCTTCATCCTTTAACTAAAATTTAACATAAAAAACTTTTAGAATGTAAAACTTGACATTAAATGTTACAAAATGTATAAAACTCGCCATCGTGTTATAGTTCAGATTCAAATACTGTAAATGAGGCAATTCTTTTAAACAGTCAATGGCGTCATTTGACAATGGAATTCCGCTCAAATTTAAACGCCTGTCAAAGAAAACAATTTGTTAATTTTAATTTTAAGTAAAATCTAGTACTTGTACCTGAGTTGTAGTTGTCGGCAGTTCCGAGAAGTACGGTAAACCGCGTGAGCGTGCATGGGAAATGGACAATTTTCTACACGCAAATCTTGGATGTGGCTAGTTTCCGGCCGATGAAAACGTTTGGGGACTAATCCCTCACATCCATCTAAGATTAAAGTGTCCAAGGGGTCATTCACCGAGTTAAAATTCTACATTACAAATAAACGTTATGATGAGTTACGAAACAAAACATGAGAAAAATTTTATTAATTTTCCTACTCACTTTTCTAGTTACTTCACAATTTCTACTTAAATCTAAATATTTAAGGCTTTGTCCTTCGCGTAATAGCCATTTCAAGCTGTAAAAAACATTACAACATCGAATGTAAATTGGTTAATTCAAATGATTTCGAGAGTAAATTCCTCACCAACTATCACCTACTCCACCGCAGGCTTGAAGTTCCACAGTCTGAAATTATTAAATTATAGTTATTTAGCCACTAGATAAATGAACAATTTACACAGAGTAATTTTCTTACCTCGAGTCGAACGCATTCTTGAACAAGAGTTTTAATTGCAGTGGGGCTAACCAATGTTCTTGAGAGATTAATGTGTTGCAAATTTGGGCAGTATTTAGCTGAGGGATGGGAAAAACCAAAATAAAATGGATAAACTAATTTTTAAACTGATTAAAAATTGTTAACACGCAACACGTACCAATTATTATTGGAAACCCAGGAAGCAATATTTCTCGGCATAAATTGAAATTAATTTCACGCAGTGCGCAACCGCATCTTTCCAAAAGTGAGTTCAAGATATCATTGGTTAGAGCTGCAAAATAAATTCCCTTCTCTTAAAAAAACAAAACGTGGATCAGTAATGCGTGGTAATGTTTACTTCGTGAATTAGCATAACCAAATTGATCGCTAAAATGTATCTTCCGCACGTCAGTCCATTGTTTATTCACGTGTTGCCAACGTTTAGAGACTAAAATAAATATAAAGCATAAGCAAAAATAAACAAAAATTTTGCATATGGTGGTATACCTCCACTAGCGCGAAATCTTTCATCAAATGAAAGAAAAGACAAAATATGATAAATCGTCTCGTTGGCCAATTTGTCAAAATGGCAAGGTAAATCAAAATCGTGTTCATTATTTTCACGGTCTGTGATTCTTTTGACGATTTTCATTTCTTGATAACAGCCAAGACTAGGCGTTAAAAATCTGACAATTTGAAAATAAAATTTTGTGAAAATTATTTTATAATCAGACATTACTAATTATCTTTTTACCTGACAAGTTGAAGACGTTCTTCTTTTGCCAATTCTAGTACCCTGAGTGCCGTATATCTATCGTGATATTCGATTGTGAATATTCTATAAAAAGAAAAAAAAGAATAATAAATTTAGTAAGCGTTTAGTGCAGACAAATTACCTTCCGTCGTTTTCTTCAGATTTTTGCATAAATTCTAATCCTTTCAAATAAGGAATTTTCCCGAATTTACCAAAATGATTCCACAGTTTAGATTTAGTCATCTACAAGAAAAATTAAAATATGTAACCTTTAAGTCACAGAAAGAATATTTTCTTTAAAATTTTAAATTCGCACCCTAGCGAATTGATCGTACACGACCACTGTTCTTTGGCAGAAATCGCGATTGCATTTCAATTCGTGATTTTCAGTAGATTTTATCATTTTTCGAATATTATCTTCATCCGATAAAGCAGGAGTTAATTGAGAATTACCACCACTAACTTCCAATTCACCATGTGGGATGTTTTTATCTGATCTTGGGACCTACAAGTATCAAAAATTTACACTTATGTTACAATTAACCTCAGATTTTAAAATGTTGTGTCACCAAAACTTACCACAGCCATTTCGGCCTTTTTAAATTCACTTTGCTACGCGATATAAAATAGATTACACCTTAAAAGCTGCTTTTCGGTAACAAGCTCGAAGCTCTAAAGTCAGTGACGATGGGGTGTCACTCGTTTCATCTCGAGGGAGTGACCTCTGCCGCAAAAATGTTATATTTCAAAATTTTGCCGTTAGGAAATGTCTACTGGCAATACAGTAACTATGCCGGCAAACTCATTTCACTTTATCAACAACGATTTTGTACGCAAAAAAATAACTGAAAGCGAAATTACTTCTGTAAAAGTAAATTATTTTTATTCCAACAAACGGATTATGTAATGCCAAATGACAACGTGCAAATCACGATTGAAAATTATTTTTGCGAAAAAGAAAAAAAACATCAATTTGAATACTTCCTGATGGTCATTTGAGCGAAAAATAAATTATTTAGACTATGATACTTTGGGCACTTCGGAAAATATTTCTCTTTTTGTGCAGTTTTACTGAGGATCTCGCTTGGTTTCTGATTTTAATTCCGATTTCAGTAAATTAGACACGTGACCCGACGGTTCCACGAACATGGAAGGAATATCAGCTCCAAAATAAATCTTATTATTTGATGCAATCGCTTCGTACTTCTTAAGCTCTAAAAATTCTTTGGTAAGAAGTAGCTAAAATAAAAATAAAATATTAATAGATTAATCAAAAATAAACAAAATAAAACTTTCTTACAGCATTTGCTTCGGATAATTTTTGTTTGCTGTAAAATTCCGCATCAGCTCTTTTCTTTTCTTTTGCAAATTGCATTTCATCTACCAAAAAGTTACATTAAAAATAAATTAATATAATTTTTTAAAATATAATTTACCATCGATTTGCGAAATGCGTTTTAAGGATTCTTTCTCCATTATTTTTTGTTCGTGTTGAATTTTCGCAACTTGAGCCATTTTTTCAGCTTCAATGATCGCCTTTTTGCGTTCGGTTTCCGCATCCTTTTCAACGACCTTTTGTCTTTGTTCCGCGATCAATAATTTCGTTTTTTCTCCTTCCCTGCGTGTAAAAATTATTAATTACTATATTCAAACTAAACCACGCGTGACGTTATTATTTTAATTACATCAACTCGTAATTTCGTCTAATGGATTCTGGGATTTTAGGTTTGGTGACACGAACGGCTTGAACAAACAATCCAGGAGCAAATTCGTTTAGATCATCTTGAAGAGCTTTTTTCAAATTTTCGTCAATTTGATCTAGTTAATAATTTGAATTAATTAAATTCTCACACAACAAAATAAAATTTTGCGATTTCATACCAAAGAGATCGATGTATACTTCCTGAAGGGAGTGAGAACTACAAAACTGATTGAGTTCGTGATGGACTTTGTTAAAGATGAGCGTTTTATCATAGTCAGCTGTGTAATTCTTCACAATCTCATGCACTAAAATATCAATTTCCGCTTCATTTCTCAAAATTATCCACATTTTCACAAAAAAATTTAAAAAAAACCTACCACTAGATCCACTCAAAACATTTACAACCTCGATGCGATCGATGTAAATCATTACACCTCCACTACAAAAAAAAATAGCCGAATTATTTACCTTCAGTATAAATAAAATCAAAAATAATTACCTAGTTCCACATGGCACATTTTTAACCTCATCAGTCTGCAACGTCACCTTAAAAACCATAAAATATATTATCAACCACTCTTAAATAACACTTACAACACTCCCTCACACCTGCACAGATCGGAAAGTGGTGAGGAATGGAATCATCATATGAAATCCTGGATGACTAACATATTGAAGTAAAGCACCACCCTGCATTTAATTTTGTAATTAAAATCTAACTCTTTACATTAAACTCAAATATAGCTGCCTTACGCGATAATAAACTCCGACGTGACCTAAAAAATACAAAAATTTTGTTATCATAAATATACAACGACAAAATAGTCAATATACTGTGCCTTCGTCAATTCGGTGTAAAGCGAAATTTAATATTACAGCAATAATTCCTATCACAGTTCCTACTCCAACTAGTATATTAGCCATGTCTTCTTTCTACGTTACTAAACTTGAATATGAAATACCTATTTTTGAGCAAAATAAAACACAATTTTAACAACGTGCCACACACACCTCATTCAGCAATCGCATTAAATGTGGATTTTGATAAGAAAAGCGGACAAATAAAGTTTTGAATCTTACGTACTTATCTTTGGTGTTGTTATCATTAATCACACATTTGCGGATATCAAACGTAAAAACAGTTAAAGTGGTAAAATGAAATAATACATCATAAGAAATGTACGTTCTCGGTAGCGTATCTGATTTTTACTCCATTGGCTTCGCTTCCGCCCAATCAAAATTGTGATTACGTCACGTCGTACTTGCTACGTTTTATCACCAGTGGGCGCTGCGCTGAGTTTCGCAGTAGTTAAACACACTGGCCGCTAGGGTCGCTTACGGTATATGGAATATCTTGTATTTTATATGATCGCTATTTATAGTAGCTTAATGGATCTGATCTGATTGTAAATGTACCGAATTTTTTTCGGAAAAATATAGTTTAAGATTGAAAACAATGTGAAAAAGATATTTTTATTAAAGCTTTGTCAATTACAATTCAATTTTTCTCTTCAGGGTGGTATAAAAAATTCTCCCCATCCTTACGGGCTCTGACATGAAACTGAATAACAAAAATAAATAAACGAAAAGAGAAAATTTTGTGTAATATTTAAAAAAAATAATAATTAATCGTCTTTACCCGTGATTTTCCGCTACTTTATCGCAGTCTGCTGACGTTAAGTTATCCGTAATACTTACTATAATTTCCCGTAACTTTGGTTTGAAACTGCAATAAAAATTTAAATTAATAGCACGTGATAATTATTTAAAAAAAATATTTTTTTTTTGAGTTTACCTGTTTAAAAGAATATTTAAATCGTTATATTTGAGATGACCGCAGTGCAACATAGAAATATATTCGACAGAAAAAATGCTGTTTTTACAAAATAACTCAGCAAAAAGTCCGCTTGTAAACATTGTGTCGCTACCACCAACTCTCAGATTCTCCAAACAGCTTAATTCCTGTAAAAAATAAAATTTATGTTACAATTGGCTTACCGTACTTTTTCTATTATAAATAAAAAATCTTACCCGAAAATTAAAATAATCGAAATCAGACAAATTTCGTGTTTCGTGGATACTCAAAAATGTAAGATGTTTACATTGCGTTAACGACTGGTAAGAAATACTCGTCAAATTTCCCAAACCTCCAATGAATAACTCACGTAACTGAGGACCTCGTTGATTAATAAAATTAATAAAAGATCTGAAAAAAATTATTAAAAAGTCAAATTTTAAATAATTTGCAAGTTACGTTTTTCTATTTCTATTACCTGTCGTCAACATCTTCAAAATACCTAGCATGTAAGCAGCAAAGATTTTGGCAATTGTTGGCGATCATGTTTAGGCAATTGTTGCTGTCGATGTTTGGTGAATACAGAACAATCGATTTCAAATATTTCCACCTGATAATCTCACGCACAACAACGTCGGTAGGATAATTGGTGTTGTCACTAAATACTTCAACGTTTGGAAAGACGGATACCAGATGAGACGCAGCGTCAGAAGTTGTACCGCAGCGGGATAAACTCAATTCACGCAAAGAATTGTTAATTGGAATGCTTTTAATCCACGAACAGTCAGCTGCATTTGCTATTGTTAGTTTTCGAAGTCGACTACTCCGCTTTAATATTGTGATCATTTGGGTGACGGATTGTGTTTCAGCGCATAATGTAAGTTTTGTCCATGAAGTTGAATTATAAACTAATTGTCGCCATTCGCGACAAACTGGCGCTACATTTGTACACAAATCTTCAGCACACATGGTCGAAAAAATGTCACTTTTTATCTCCGCTGAAAGTTTGTTGAAACGCATGTCGACTAGATACTGATTTTTTTGTTCTGGGTTCCTATCTTTAAGGGAAAGATTTAGCTAAAGCTTGCTTGATATAGGGGAACTGACCATTCCTGTTCAATGTGAAGAGAAATTTTAGCAACTAAATTAGCTGAAATGTTATTCTTTACATTGTATCGTTTTAAAATACGTGTATACTGAATATCTTTTACGTTAAATTAATATGGTTTTTGCGATATCTATTGTTGTAAAGAAAATTTTTTTTATTTACAGTAAGAGATTAATACAAAAAAAAATAGATAAAAAAAAGTCACGATTAATAAGATAAACGATTACAATAATAAAACGAGATTAACAATTAAACGCCGTCATAAAGTTGTTTAGTCGGGATTTTTCTTTCCACTGTTCGACCTAAAAACAAAACAAAAAAATATTATTTTATTACAAATAAAACGTTAACTGTGATAATTTGTTACCTTTGTTAATCGCTGATTCGCCCACTTGATGTTTTAACGTCCGTGATGGTCCTCCACGAAGGAACTATAATCGGCAAGGGTCTAAAAATAATTTCAAACATTGATAAATAAAAAAATTAATAGAAAAAACAAAAAAAAAGGAAAATGATTATGGAGATCAAATTTACCTTCTCCTCTTTCTTGGCTTTGGTTTGGCCCGGTTTATAATATCTGTCTGGAAGACCACCACTGTAAAACGATTTGGTGGTGGAGATCCTTCCAAACGGGGGAAACTAGAAAATAAATTTTACTAAATTTTGATTATTATTTTTAAATTAGAAAAAAATACTTTACCTCCAGTACAGAGTCATCGTCGGAGTCAACGTCACCCAGCGCAAGGGCGAGTTCTGGCGAAGTAAGAGGCTAGAAATTCACGAAAATTATTAAATACGAAATTTAAATTTTTACTGAATTATCCTTTTTAAATTTTTAAAAAATAATTTATACCTGAACGAACAGTCTATCATCAGAGTGAGCTCCAGTCTGTGTAAGACCAAGCTTAGGCGTGGATGAAATCTACAAATATTACGGAATTTATCCTTTTTAAATTTAAAAAAAAATAATTTATACCTGAACGAACAGTCTATCATCAGAGTGAGCTCCAGTTTGTGTAAGACCAAGCTCAGGCGTG
>JAQIWS010000847.1:0-15263 GCA_034696085.1 Stigmatogaster subterranea | reverse complement strand
CTTGACCGCCGTGCGTCCCAATGCAATGTTTGCAGTTCCTCGAGTTTTTGAAAAAATTTCCGAAGCAATTTCCGACGTTGAATTGGGAATGAAACCGAGTAAAAGAAAAATTTTCAGATGGGCTCGCAATCAAGCAATCAATCATCATTTAAAACCGAAGTACACCATTCGGAATTCACTCTTGATTTTCTAAAGTTAATTTCGTTGGTATTTTCAGCGGGAACTCGCAATCGATCTCATTTCTTCTTGCAAAGCGATTAGTTTTGAATAAAGTAAAACGATCAATTGGCATTGAAAATGCACGGACAATTATAGTGGGAGGAGCTCCCTTGATGGAAGAAGAACAAAAGTTTTTTTTCAGTTTGGATGTGTGTTTGCAACAAGGATTTGGGCTCAGCGAATGTACCGGTACGCTCGAAATTAAGTAAATTTTAAAAGAACTAAGGAAATTTTCAATTTTTTTTAGGTGGGCATTTGGCAAACTTGGTAGGTTCGATTAAAGTTGGAAGCTGTGGTCGAAAAGATAGTATGCCGAATTATGAGACAAAAATACAGAATCCTGATGAATTTGGCAATGGAGAGGTAAATAAGAATTATAATGTGTGTTGTATGTGCGCAAGTTATTTATCTTTTACTCTTCAGATTTTATTGCGAGGAAGACATATTTTTATGGGATATTTGAACGACGAAGAGAAAACGCTAGAAACTATCGATGAGGAAGGTTGGTTACACACAGGGGATACTGGCAAGTTTGATAACGAAGGCTATCTGTTTATAACGGGTCGCATTAAAGGTGAAATCTGGTACACGGATTTAAGTTGAAGTTAAATTATAAAATGGATTATATTCTGCAGAGCTGGTGATCACATCTGGAGGAGAGAATATTCCGCCATTGATAATAGAAAACGCAGTGAAAAGATTAATTCCTATAGTGAGCAATTGCATGGTAGTTGGTGATAGGAGAAAATATCTAACAATTCTCATCACGCTTAAAGTAAATTTCTAATTCTTTTCTATTTCTAACACTCTATTTCTAATTCTTGACGTTTGATCAGTCTCTGGTAGACCTAGACAAGATGCTCCCTCTTGATGAGTTAACGCCAAGTAGTACTGCTTGGTGTCGTTCTGTCGGAAGTAATGCAAAAACAGTAAGCGAAATTATCAATGCCAAGGACGTCGCAGTTTTCAAATCAATACAAGATGCAATTGACACGTACAATAACAAAGAAGCTATATCGAATTCTCAGCGACTTCAAAAGTGGCGATTATTACCGCAAGATTTTTCCATTCTCACTGGCGAATTAACTCCCACTTTGAAGATGAAGCGCCCGGCTATTACCACTAAATACTCAAGCTTGATTGATCAAATGTATTCAGAAGCATAGACCTATGAATTATTTAATTTTATTTCAATATTTAAAGCATGACAATCATTCTTGCACTAGCACTACTGAGATTCAGTCAATGCATTCCAACTGTTTTTAGTTCTTTGTTGTGTGCTTCTTCTGGCACGTTTACTGACTTACTGTATTGGTATTCAAGTAGATATAAAGCTCGTTTTGAAAAATTTGTAATGAACGATTTCTTGCTGGATCCACTGATGAGATAAATACGAGTCAGTTAGTAATTATAACATGAACGACAGGAATTATTTTTATACATAACATTATTGTTCGTTGTCTTAATTCAGGCCTGGAGTACCGTCCCTAAAAATAATTTTCGGATGCAAGATATCCCCTCGCCAACCGCTCACCCGCGGTTGGCGAAGGAATCAGTGGTTTCGAAATAACGCAGTTTTTTTTCCTCCAACTAAGAATTTCTTAATTTGTTAATTATAGTACACTTTTTTTACTATAAACGATATTGAGACACTTCTATTACACGTACAGTACATACAGTTTACGTACGTGAAATCTATTTAAAACTACCCGAGACCGATCCTATTAATATCATCAACGAGGTCTCGTCAACCGCGGTTTTACCAATCGCGGCATTTTTCTGGAATATAATCCTCGCAGTTGGCGAGGGCCACGTGTTTGAATATATTTTGAACTAAAGTTATCGCCACAATTTGATTTCCTGTACTGTACCAAACTTGACCTTAATAAATAAACACGTTACGCAACGTCTACTTTGTGCTTTGTTGGTGATGAATATCTCATCCCACATGGAAGAAATCTTTCAAATCAATGGACTAATAGAAAGAATGAGTAAAATTCCTTAACATATACTTAAATGTACTCAGAAAATTAGTAGGAACTGTCATATACTTCCGTTACGTTTCCTTTTGTAAATGCTCCCGTGATGAGTCTTCGATGAGTAAACTGGGTCATGTCACGTTGCTCAAATTGTTACGTAATTATGGTATTCTAGCATTATCACAACGAATTTAGGCCAGCTGCAACCGCCTCCAATCTCTTGATCGTAATCAACACTGAGCATCTTTATGATGAGAAAAAATGATTCAATTATTGAAAACGGCTGCTTTTTGAAATTTTGAATAGTGATTTCTTAGGCCGCTCAATCTCATCAAAAAGCGGCTTAAGAGGGGATTAAGATTAGGAGACTAGGAGCCATTACAATTCCCTAAGTTTATTGTTGTGATCCTTGAATCATTTCGTAATGATTAGAGCATTATAATTTCGTTATACCTCCATTTTCGTGCTGGAGGAGATCTCGAATTGAGAACCATAATATTCAGTGTTTCTAATCAATTGCTAAATGTGTGAATGCACAAAGGTTCAACTTGCAGTAAAGTGAATAATTGTATGCTGAGCGTGATCAGAACTTTAATAAAAAAAAGTTAATATGCGGGAATAAAGTCAATGTATAGAAATACAGAAAGTAATAAATTTCGGCGAATGCAATCGATAATGATTGAGCAAAATAACACACAAAAGGTAGCGGAGTACACTGGCAAACGCACTTACAATTTCGAAACACATGTGTGGCGATTTCAATGTTTGCACATGTTTGCGATTGGTTTAAATCAAAGAGATATCTCTATTTTTTAAAACACACACATGAAGAAACAATTTTTCCAGACATCGTGTAGAATCGGCCGTGAAAAGACGATATTATGAATTCGTACGTTAAGAATTTAGTTGATTCTCCTTTCTCCGATAGTTACTCGCCACCTCATCAAAATGGTAAAACTGTAAAAATATTTCTACGACGACTTAAGTCAACACTTAATTCACTACAGGTCCAGATTATATTATTCCTGCAAAAGAAATACGAACATGGCACGCAGATGGTTCGGTGAAGTTACACGTCCCAATTCACGCAGACGATGAATGGAAACCAGTTTCGCTCGTAACTTGTTTTAACAAAACAGTAAATGAGTATCCAAACAATCGTGCTCTCGTCGTCAAAAGAAATACTTCACTGTTAGAATGGACATGGATTGATTTTCTGAATGATATTAAAACCATAGCTAAAGGATTCATTAAGGTATGATAAATACGGTTTCAAGTTTTCAAATAATAATAACCAGAAAAAAAAAATTTTCAGCTTGGTTTGCTTCCTTTTCACGGAGTTGCTATATTGGGTTTTAATGCACCCGAATGGGTGATTTCATATTGGGCTGCTATTTTCTCAGGGTACCGTATTAAATATTAATTTATAATTTTAAGAAAATGTCAAAAAATTATAAATGATATTTCAGTGGACTTAGTGCTGGTATTTACTCTACCAATTCATCAGAAGTTTGTTTTCACATTTTGAACAACTGTTCTGCTAACATTGTTGTAGTAGAAAATGATGATCAGTTGCAGAAGATTTTACAGATAAGAAATAAGTTACCACACCTTAAAGCTATAATTCAATACACGGGAAAACCATTACAACCAGATGTTCTTTCGGTAAGTATGAGATACAAGTGTTAGTTATTTTAATAAGAGACTATGCTGGATTACAGTGGCAAGATTTGCTCGACATTGGCCGCAGTGTGTCAGATGACATTTTAACACGACGAATTAAAGGACTCGCTATCAATCAATGTTGTTGCATCATTTATACCGTACATATATATAATGCTTCTATAGATTCTGAACAAGTGGTTCTAATTACTTTTATTTCACTGCAGTCTGGAACGACTGGAAATTCCAAAGGGGTAATGTTATCGCAAGACTCTGTAAGTATATAGCAATTACAACGTAAATCTGTGTACATAGCGGTTAATCAAACTATAAATTGCAGCTAGTAATAGCAATGAAAACAGTATGCAAAAAAGTCTGGAGGTACGAAAAAGGAAAAGATAAACAACCATCTTATTTACCTCTCAGCCACGTTGCATCACTGGTACACTTTTAATATAACTTCAAACACAAAATTAACTTTATGCTAATACAATGGTATATTAAGGTTTTTGATGTATTAGTGCCGGTTCACATTGCTTCCTGCGTTCGTTTTCCACAACCTGACGTTCTTCAGGTATGTATAAAATATTGGCATTCATTTTACGCATAGCAGTGATTCAATTTTAAAAATTTTTCTTGCTACAGGGAAAATTAGTGGAATATTTGACTGCTGTACGTCCAGATTCAATGTTTTCAGTTCCTCGCGTAATTGAAAAAATTTCTGAGGCAATAACTGACTCCGAACTGGGAATGAAAGCGAGTAAAAGAAATATTTTCAGATGGGCCCGTAAACAAGCACTCAATCATCACTTGAAACCGAAGTATATCTTTTAAATAACATTTTGTATTTTCAAAATACTTTCTTTTTTCTTCATATGTTCTATTTTTAGTGGGAGCTCGGAATCGCTATCTTTTATTCTTGCTAAAAGATTAGTTTTGAATACTGTAAAACGATCGATTGGAATTGATAATGCGCGGACAATTATAGTAGGAGGAGCCCCCTTGTCAGAAGAAGTACAAAAGTTTTTCCTCAGTTTGGATGTGTGTTTGCAACAAGGATTTGGACTTAGTGAAAGTAGCGGTACAGTCTTGATTGAATAAATATTATTCAGGTAAACTAATAAATATTACTAATTTATTTGTTTTAGCTGGGCATGTTGCATGTCCAATAGATTCAATTAAAATTGGAAGTTGTGGGCGACAGGATGCTATGCCAAATTTTGAATCAGAAATACAGAATCCTGATGCAAGTGGTGATGGAGAAGTAAATATGAATTACACGTATGATTATGTAAGTTGTTTGTTGTTTACTGTTTAATTTCAGGTTTTGTTACGGGGAAGAAATATTTTTATGGGGTATTTGAACGACGAAGAAAAAACACTACAAACTCTCGATGACGAAGGTTGGTTGCACACTGGAGATACGGGAAGATTTGACAATGAAGGCTATCTTTTTTTAACGGGTCGCCTTAAAGGTAAGTTATGTAAAAATAACTTGAAGTTTGATTGTACAATTGATTTGTACTTTACAGAGCTGGTGATCACGTCCGGAGGAGAAAATATTCCACCACTGATTATCGAACAATCTGTGAAAAAATTAATTCCTGCTGTGAGCAACTGCATGGTAATCGGTGATAGACGAAAATATCTAACTATTCTCATCACGCTTAAAGTAAGTTTAATTTTTTTCTCATTGTCTAACGATCTTTTTGTAATTTTTTAAATTTGATCAGTCTTTGGTTGACCCGAACACGATGCTGTCTCTTGATCAGTTAACGCCATGTAGCATTAATTGGTGTCGTTCTGTCGGAAGTGGCTCACAAACCGTAAGCGAAATTATTAATACTAAAGATGCCTTCGTTTTCAAAGCGATTCAAGATGCAATTGATACGTACAATAACAAAGAAGCCGTATCGCATTCTCAGAGACTTCAAAAATGGCGAATTATCCCGAAAGATTTCTCCATTCCTACTGGGGAATTAACCCCCACTGCAAAAATGAAGCGTGATTTTATTGCCACTAAATATTCGAGTTTGATTGATGAAATGTATTCCGAAGCATAAGCGTGTGAAATATTTTATTTAAAATGTAGTAGGCTTTAAATTAAACAGCAAAATTTTGGTTGCAATCAATATTTGTTTCCAGTTTGAATATCTGTTAAATTTATTGTGATCTTAATTCTGGCATGGAAAAGTAAAATAGAAATAATTTTCGATATGAATCTGGTATATATTGAAATAAACTTTATTGCCGCAATATGATTTATTATGGTGTACCTAATCTGACCTTCATAAACAAGCACGTAAGGTAACATCTGCTGTAGACCGATAACTATTGTTTGCAAACATTAGCTTATGACAACACGTTTTTGGATGCGCGCGCAAACTTGACGCAAAAACGTGACCTATGACGACAAGTGACGTACGATGTTTTTGAATTCTGACCAATGTTGACCAAGCATTTTCCCTATGACATCACATTTTCAGAGGTGCGCGAAAATGTGATGCAAAAACGTGACCTGTGACGACACCTGACGCAAGTTGTTAGTAATAAGTGCGCATTATGCTGCAAAAAGGGAAGCTATCAAATAAAATAAGTAACAGAGATGATAAATAAAAATATCGTTTACAGTATATGAAATACATACACCGCCATCGTTGTTGGAAAGTGAATTATTTTGTGTTGCTGTTAATGTATTTGATACTCTGCAAAAATACAGCCATTAGTATGGAATTAAAGAACGCAATTAATTTCTGTGAATGCAATCAATAGCGATCGAGAAGTGTTTCAAACAAAAGATAATTGCCGTGTGGTTCCTGATGCACAAACAAACACGCTCGCGATGTGGAAATGGTGTTTTCAGTGCACATCATCATCATCTCAGGTGCGCTAATCATATGTATCTCCACTTGAATAAACACATTCTACTAGCAATTTTTCCAAACGTCGTTTAGAATCGGCCCAGAACAGACGACAATTCAATCAATCATGAATTCGTACGTTAACAATATAATTGATTCTCCTTTCTTCGATAGCTATTCACCACCTCATCAAAATGGTAAAATTGTAAAAATATTTCTACGACAACTTAAATCAACACTTAATTCACTACAGGTCCAGATTATATTATTCCTGCAAAAGAAATACGAACATGGCAAGCAGATGGATCAGTGAAGATACGCGTCCCAGTTTACGTAGACGAAGAATGGAAACCAGTTTCGCTCGTAACTTGTTTTAACAAAACAGTAAATGAGTTTCCAAACAATCGTGCTCTGGTCGTCAAAAGAAATACCTCATTGGTAGAATGGACTTGGGCTGATTTTTTGAGTGACATACAAATCGCAGCTAAAGGCTTTATTAAAGTAAGATACTAAGATTTCAAGTTTTCAAATAATTACAAGAAAAAAATTTTCAGCTTGGTTTGCTTCCTTTTCATGGAGTTGCTATGTTAGGTTTTAATGCACCAGAATGGGTTATTTCATATTGGGCTGGTATTTTCTCTGGGTACGTTATTTTTATGATAATTTACAAGCTTAGCAAAATAGAATCATTTTATGACTCTGAAAATTGTAAAAAATTTCAGTGGACTTAGTGCTGGTATTTACACCACCAACTCGTCGGAAGCTTGTTTTCACATTTTGAACGATTGTTCAGCTAACATTGTCGTAGTAGAAAATGATGATCAATTGCAGAAAATTCTATGTATAAGAAATACCTTGCCACATCTCAAAGCTATTATCCAATATATGGGAAAACCTCTTCGTTCTGACGTTTTATCGGTAAATTTTTAGATTCATAAACACTTTATACCTTTGTAAACATTTGTTTTTACAGTGGGAAGATTTGCTTGCCATCGGGCGCAGTGTGCCAGATGATACTTTAACACGGCGAATTAAAGGACTCGCTATCAATCAGTGTTGTTGCATCATTTATACTGTGTGTATACATATATATAATGTGTCTATGGACACTGACCAATTATTAATCATTACGAATTATTTTTAATTCAATGTAGTCTGGAACGACTGGAAATTCCAAAGGGGTGATGTTATCGCAAGACAATGTGTGTTCGATTTTTCAGAGATATATTATATAGATATTTAACGAAAATATTATTTGTAGCTAGTAATAGCGATGAAAACAATATGCAAAAAGGTCTGGAGGTACGTAACAGGAAAAGACAATCAACTATCATATTTAGCTCTCAGTCATATTGGATCGCTGGTAAGCTCTATCGCTTCAAACACAAAATTGAATTTGTACTTATGCAACAATGTGTTAAGTTTTTTGACCTAATATTGCCGATTCACATTGCTTCTTGTGTTCATTTTCCACAACCCGACATTTTAAAGGTACTGTATATATAAAGTAAGGCAAAAGTCTGGACTAGTTGAAATAATTTTTTGGATCTAGAAAATTAATGGCAGCAGATCAAAAGTGTTGATGCAGATAAATAGGAATTCAGGAATGCCAAATCCAATGGTGACGTCAAAGTTGATATCAGAGATCAGCTACAAGGTCATTAAGAATCCACCTGGATTCTACCTGCTCTATCTCCATTTCTGCAATAGAAATGGAACAAAATTTTCAATTACAAGTAGAAAGTTGTAGAGCACTGTCGAATTAATCTAAAAACAATCACGCAATAAACTCAATAACATTTATTACGCAATAATCAGCAATGGATTATCAGTGTTGCTCACAGCATTGCCATAAAAGGCAAAAACTGTGTTGATATTGTCCTTTGCAGTCAATGCTCAGCAATTGACACTATCACTCACATGAAAATATTTTTCTACTGTATTTTCATGTGAGAGTACGTTTGTGAGCACTGAGTGCATACGTCACTGTCAGCAAAACTTCTTCCTTTCACGGCTCACAATTGTGAGCAGCACTGACATTCCATCGCTGATTGTTGCGTAATAAATATTATTGCGTTTGTTGCGTGAATGCAGCTCCAGCTGCACTGATTTAAAAGTTTGAATCTGAATGATCCTAAAGATAACGTCTGGTATCAAATTTGATGTCACCGTTGGATTCGGCACCCCTGACTGCCAATTTGTTTGCGTCAATACTTTTGGTCATTTATCTAGAAATTATTTCAACTAATATAGACCCCTGCCTCATCATGTATTGCCAATAATTTTACGCGTCGCAATGATACAGCTACAAACAATTTTCTTGCTAAAGGAAAAATTACTGGATAACTTGACCGCAGTACGTCCCGATTCACTGTTTGCAGTTCCTCGCACATTTGAAAAAATTTCTGAAGCGGTAACCGACGCTGAGTTGGGAATGAAAGTGAGTAAAAGGAATATTTTCAGATGGGCCCGAAAACAAGCACTCAGTCATCACTTGAAACCTAAGTATATCTTATAAATAACATTTTGTATTTTCAAAGTAGTTTCTTTTTTCTATGTTCTATTTTTAGTGGAAGTTCGGAGTCGCTGTCTTTTCTCCTTGCCAAAAAATTAGTTTTGAATGATATGAAACGATCGATTGGACTTGAAAATGCGCGGACAATTATAGTAGGAGGAGCGCCCTTATCGGACGAAGTTCAAAAGTTTTTCCTTAGTTTGGATATATGTTTCCAACAAGCATTTGGACTTAGTGAAAGTACCGGTACGATGAAGATAGAAAGGTATTTTCTATGTAAACTTAAATAAACGTTTTTAATTTTTTGCTTTAGCTGGGCATATAATAAACGTTGTAGATTCGATCAAAATCGGGACTTGTGGCCGACAGGACGACATGCCAAATTTCGAGTCAGCAATCGAGAATTCCGACGAAAGCGGCGTGGGAGAGGTAAATATGGATTAGACAAGGTTGCGCGAGATAATTATCGTTTATCTTGCAGATTTTATTGCGAGGAAGAAATATATTTATGGGATATTTGAATGACGAAGAAAAAACGCTTCAAATTCTCGATGACGAAGGTTGGTTACACACAGGAGATACCGGTCGATTTGATAATGAAGGCTATCTTTTTGTAACTGGTCGCATTAAAGGTATAAAATCTTAAAAATAAGCAGAAGTTACATTACAAAGTGAACTTATACTTTGTAGAACTAGTGATTACGTCAGGAGGGGAGAATATTCCACCATTGATTATCGAACAAGCTTTGAAGAAATTAATTCCTGCCGTGAGCAATTGTATGGTGGTCGGTGACGGGCGAAAATATTTGACTATTCTTATAACGCTTAAAGTAAATTTTTATTTCTTGTTTTATTCACACGCTCTGTTTGTAATCTCTTGTATTATGTCAGTCTTTGGTAGACCCAGATACGATGTACTCTCTAGATCAATTAACGCCTTGTAGCATCGCTTGGTGTCGTTCTGTTGGAAGTACTGCCAATACAGTAAGCGAAATTATTAACACCAAAGACTCCGCCGCTTTTAAAGGAATTCAAGACGCAATAGATGTGTATAATAATAACAAAGCCACGTCGCATTCTCAGCGACTTCAAAAATGGCGAATCATACCGAAAGATTTTTCTATTCCTACTGGAGAATTAACCGCTACTACAAAAATGAGGCGTCCTTTTATTGCTACTAAATATTCGAGCTTGATTGACGTTATGTACTCAGAGGAGTAAACACATGTAATATTTTTATAATGATGCAATGACTTCCCTAAATACACGGCGTAATTCGGGGCCTTTTTGCAGTAGGGTTTAAAAAGACGTAATGCAAAAAAAAAAACTTTGTCATTTAAACTTTTGGTGTACTGATTTATTTGCAATCTCAACAACATTTTAATTTTGCGTGATGGTATTGTATAATAGCTTTACTAAAAAAAATTGTTTATGCCCTGCATTCATGATTTATTTAACTCAGATCACCACTACGTTATAATATCGACAAGAAAAAGGCACTGTACTTCTGATTAACAAAGATAGAAGTGATCAAAACTCCACAAGTACAAGATCAATTCAGTCAAATTCACGATCGCGATTTCACCACAAAAAACGCGGCTGTTTTTGAGCCCTCACGTCTGGCATGTAACGGAAGACCATTGCTACAAAATGAGTGCTATAGTTTATTATTATTGGCTGTTACTTTCGGAATGATTACTGCGTGCGAAATATATTTGCAAAACATGCGAACAGTTGTGTCCCTCAGTGTAGCATGGTTTAGAAATCAGTGAAACCATTCCCGCAAAAGAAGAATCTGCTTGGTAAAGTAAGGCAGAAATATGCAAAATAGATGTTATTCATTTATTGCATTTAGTAGCAAAAGGAACAACTGAGAAATTGTGAAAATTTAATTATACAAAAATATTAGTGGGGTAACACAATTGAGAATCAGTAATGCTAATTTTGGAACGTCAGTCACGTTAAAATTTATATCAGAGACCAGATATTGCATAATTTTTACGTAACAAAAAAAAACTGAATTGCCTGATGGAATGTATTTCTAAATTATATTTAATACTATAAATCCTGTCAATACCTGCAAATGGATATTATCGATATTATTTCTTTTGAAATCCCACATTGTATCTAATCAACCATATGGTTCAAAAATAGAATAATGCAATTCGAATCAAATATAATAAACTAATATACTGTACAATAAATTATATGATTGCTTATAAAATACAGTTTTTGTACATATTTTAGAATATACCTGTATGACCACGTATTGCAATATATTTTTAAACCATCCTGGCGGTTAGTTTGTATGCAAGACTAATTCGGAGACGTTTAAGATCGATTTCTTCTTGAAATCATTGATGGCAAATATCTATTGTGTATTTGGGAATTAGCACGACACTATGTGGAGGAATTACTTGGATTATGATTCTTTACGGTACACAACTACAGATTGGCACGGTTTTAAAGCTCGACCGGTCTGAAGGCTAATTCAACGCAGCTAAAAGCTTTATATCTAGGCGCTTTGCAGGTACAATGCTGTTCAAAATTGGCCTTGATCCGATTTGATAACATTTTGTATAAAACTTAAATGCCACTTTTCGATTTAATATAATATTCCGTACTTGATAAGCATATCAGTTTTTCTTATTGTTTCGACTTTGTTATATATCAAATAACATATTTCCCATCCAGGAAATAATACAAAATTAAAGGGTGAATAAAATAATTGTCTATTGATAGGTCCAACTGGAAAGAACGTGAATAATTTACAGGACCTTATCGAAAATCTTAATGTTATTCAATATTGAGCGGAAGTTGGGCTCATCTATAGAATTAAAAAATGCAATAAATTGCAACGAATGCAGTCAATAGTGATCAAGTCGATAACAACAGCTGGCGTATATTTTGGGTTTAGGTTTAGGTGGCGTGAGCAATAACTGCATATTGTTATCACTTCAAGTATGATAATCAAATATATCTCTATTTGAATAAAACGCATTCTCGAAAGAATAAGTTCTTTAAACAGCATATAGGCTCCATTTGAACACACGACAATCCCCACAATTATGAATTCTTACGTTAAAAGTATAGTAGATACTCCTTTCTCCGATTGTTATTCACCATCTCACCAAAATGGTAAAACTGAAAATATCTGTTTATATTGATGTACAACCACGAACATGTATTTACAGGTCCAGACTATATTATTCCCACAAAAGAAATACGAACATGGCAGGCAAATGGATCCGTGCAGTTAAACATTCCTAATCATTTAGGAGAAGAATGGAGCCCAATTTCGCTCGTGTCGTATTTTAAGAAAACGGCAACTGAATACCCACAAAATCTTGCTCTGGTCGTGAAGAGGAATAATTCATTGACAAAATGGACTTGGTCTGATTATTTGACTGATATCAAAACAGCAGCAAAAGGGTTTATTAAGGTAAAATCGAACACAACCATTTCAAATTTTCATTGATAAACGGAAAAAAATTTTCAGCTTGGTCTACTTCCTTTCCACGGAGTTGGTATATTGGGTTTTAATGCACCAGAATGGATTATATCATATTGGGCTGCTATTTTTTCAGGGTACAGTAACCGTATTATAAAATTCACTTATCTGTTAAATCATTAAAATACATTTCAGTGGTCTTAGTGCTGGTATTTACACTACAAACTCGTCGAAACCCTGTTTTCACATTCTGAATGATTGTTCAGCTAACATTGTCGTAGTAGAAAACGATGATCAGTTGCAGAAGATTCTACCGATAAGAAATACCTTGCCAAATCTTAAAGCTATTATACAATACACTGGAAAGCCTGTGCATCCAGATGTTCTGTCGGTAAGTTTACGATTCAAACACTACACACGTCTTGTTGAAAGAATCAATATATTTTTGCAGTGGCACGATTTGCTTGCTATTGGTCGCAGTGTGCCGGATGATATTTTGTCACGACGAATTAAAGGACTCGCTATCAATCAATGTTGTTGCATCATTTATACAGTATATATAATGTGATATTAGTTGTGAAGTAATTTTTTTATCGTTAAATTGTATTTTTATTTCCTTTCAGTCTGGAACGACTGGAAATTCTAAAGGGGTTATGTTATCACATGATTCTGTGAGTGTGATTCTTTAGGAAAATCATTTGTTCAATAGAATTGTGGATAACAAAAATATTAATTGCAGCTAATAGCACTGACAAAAACAGTATGCGAAAAGATCTTTCTCTACGTAAAAGGAAAAGACAATCAACTCTCATTTTTACCTCTCAGCCACATTGCAGCCCTAGTACGCCTTTAATATCACATCAAACACAACGACATTTTTATACTAATAATAAGATTTATTTAGGTAGGTGACGCAATTTTGCCAATTTATATTGCTTCTTGTGTTCATTTTGCACAACCTGATGTTCTGAAGGTATTTATTAATTGCTTTACCGTCGCAGTGATTCAATTAGAAATATTTTTCTTGCTACAGGGAAAACTTGTGGAATACTTGACCGCAATTCGACCAAATTCACTGGTTGTAGTACCTAGGGTACTTGAAAAAATTTACGAAGCAATTTCCGAGGCTGAATTGGGAATGAAAGCGAGTAAAAGATGGGTTTTAAGATGGGCCCAAAAACAAGCCCTCAATCATCACCTAAAACCAAAGTATTTTTTTTTTTTTGCTTTATGGTTCACATTTTTCAAAATAATTTCCATCCTTTTATTTATTTTTAGCAGGAACTCAGAATCTCTGTCTTTTCTTCTTGCAAAGCGATTAGTTTTGAATAAAGTGAAACGATCGCTTGGAATTGAAAATGCGCGAACAATTTTGTCAGGAGGAGCTCCTTTGTCAGAAAAAGTACAAATGTTTTTCCTCAGTTTGGATGTGTGTTTGCAACAAGGGTTTGGTCTTAGCGAAAATTGCTGTACGATGAAAATAAACAGGTACTGACTGTATAAACTTTAATGACAACTGTTAATTTACTTGTTTTAGGTGGGCATATTGGAGATGTCTTAGGTACAGTTAAAATTGGGAGTTGTGGCCGACAGGACAGCATGCCAAACTTCGAGTCAAAAATACACAATCCTGATGAAAGTGGTGTTGGAGAGGTAAAGCCAAACGAGACAAATTATTTATTTAAATTAATTATTGTCTATAACTTCAGATTTTATTACGAGGAAGAAATGTTTTCATGGGATATTTGAATGACGAAGAAAAAACGCTTCAAATTCTCGATGAGGAAAGTTGGTTACACACTGGAGATACTGGACGGTTTGACAACGAAGGTTATCTTTTTATAACGGGTCGCATTAAAGGTGAGTTGAGTAAAAACAAATTGAAATAAAATTATAAAATGAATTTATTTGAAGAGCTGGTGATCACCTCAGGAGGAGAGAATATTCCACCTCTGATAATCGAAGATGCCGTGAAACGATTAATACCTGCAGTGAGCAATTGCATGTTAGTGGGTGACAAGAAAAAATATCTTACTATTCTCATCACGCTTAAAGTAAATTTCTATTTCTTTTCTTGTTCCAACACCGTTGTAATCTCGCATATTTTGTCAGTCTTTGGTAGACCTAGAGACTATGCTCCCTCTTGATCAACTAACGGTAGCTTGCATAGCTTGGTGTCGTTCTGTCGGGAGTAGAGCAGAAACTGTGAGCGGAATTATTAATACTAAAGACGCCGCCGTTTTTAAAGCAATTCAAGACGCAATTGACACGTATAATAATAAAGAAGCCATATCGCATTCGCAGAGACTTCAAAAATGGCGAATAATACCACAAGATTTTTCCATTCCTACTGGAGAATTTACCCCTACTGCGAAAATGAAACGTTCTTTTATTGTCACCAAATATTCGAGTTTGATTGACGAAATGTATTCAGAGACGTAGGCGTATAAAACAAATGGGAGATTGTGACGATACGAAATCTTATCGAGTCCTTGAAATTATTAAAAGCCACTAATAACTCAAATCCCGTTATTCAATTGATATAATGGGGGGGGGGGGGGGGGGGGGGGGCAAAA
>JAQIWS010000846.1:0-15266 GCA_034696085.1 Stigmatogaster subterranea | reverse complement strand
GTGTTAAATAACCATTCAAACTGTCTAGAGTTTGATTCGTGAATATGTTGTTTTCAACGCACTCGTTAATCAAATTGTGATCACCGGTCTTTCCCATACGTAATTGCTTATATTTACAAGAAACATCATTCAACAAAAATCTCAAATGGTAAGCCATATCGCCATATGAAACACGTGCCGTTACATCAATAAACAGATTCTTACACGAAACACTTGTTGTAGAATTAAGCCTCTCAGATAAATCGATTGAAGATCTACCTAATACTCTAACATAAATTGATTCTATGTATATGTTCCCGAGTTGCGCCAATTTAGGTAACTCATCACAATCTATATGCATCATGACAATGTGCTTGGTTAAGACTTTATTTCTCAGAAATAAAATTTCGTAACACGAGATGGTAACTGCTTCTAGAAAAAAATGTGCAAGAATTTCACACACTTCATCACTCTCCTCGCACTCGCGCAGAATAGACAACATTAAGTATTCATGCAAGTACTTGTACAGTGGCCGAAAATTACGTAACTGATTGAACAATTTTTTCACGTCACCGCCCATTAATCCGCACAAGAAGGGCAATATCATCGAAGCTGATTTTTTTTTAAGACAGATCTCGTTAATTTTGTGTAATGTCAGGTCCGTAAATTCATTTCCATTTGACTGAAATTTATCCCACAATGAATATGCTGCCGTAAACTCCAAAAATGTCAAATGGCAACATTCGTAGTGAGGAAGAACTTTGAAATTGTTTTTCCTCGTTTCGTGCTTTATAAGAAAACCCATCCGATAAATCAACTCCGTTAAATCGTCGCATTCGAACTGCAGACTATCGTTTAAAATACGATCCAGTGATTTCTCACCAAATTTGCAAAAATTTACGTGGTAATCCCCTCTCAACGCCTTATTAAATAACGAAAATGATTTATCAATTTCTGCGCTTTTATCCCTGTTAACGCTTCTCTTAATTATGCAATCGACGAGTTTTTTGTACAACTCGGTTATAGTAGTGATCGTGAATGTCTCGTAATCGAGAAGAATATAAACCAACAAAATTAATATTAAAGGGGATTGCAGCACGTCTTCCATTGGTTCAATTACTTCCGTAATTTCGTCTAAAATTTCATCTTTATTTTCAACTGTAATATATGTATCCAAAAATTTTCTCCTACTCTCGTCATCAAACCCTAAAATTTCAATTTTCTTGTCCCAAAAACATCCACGTTTTGCTACACCTGAAAATAACGAATCTCTTTCCCTCTCTTCTAACTCAAACAACCCTGTCCTACAAGTCACCAAAATTGTCATTTTAAAATCGATCTTGTCATACAACACCTTCAAAACATCTTCCCTCGTAGATTCACCAACCTCATCCAACCCATCCAACACTAACAGCATTCTATCACTATTAATTAACTTCCATACTTTCGCAGCGTCATCATTCGCTTTCAATATTTCCAACACCATATCTCGTAACGATTTCCCTCGTAAGTACCTTAACGGTATCAACATAGCGAGATCGAAACGTGCCGTGTAATTTTCTCCCTTTTGCCAATCGTGCATAATTTTATGAGCGAGCGTTGTTTTCCCTAAACCGGGTTGGGATTCGATAAATATTCTTTTCGGACTTTCACCATCGACGGTATCAAATATATTCGTCAAATTAATTGGGGATTTTACATTATCCATGACCGACAATTGAGAATTAGGAATTTCTCTGTTCAGAGCATCGCTTGTTCCCCGTGTTTTGGATTTGTCGTATCCCGTAGCATCTTTGATCGATGAAGCTCGACGTACCGAATTTAGTTGAAGTGGAAAATAATACTCTTCTAACGGAAAATTACCTCTTCTCATCCAGGTAATAACGGGTAATTGTAAATCGCTATACCACTCCTTTAACCGTCGCTTCAAATCTAAAGTGGTTACATCCTCCGTACGACAAGATCCTAGTTCATCGGCATTACCTAATTTTTACGTAAGAAGAATTAATTATACTGGCAATTCAAATCAACTCGTAATGCATGAGTCTTTTGTACGTAGTACACATTTAGGCGATACTTACTCTCGAAATTTACATTAACATTTACAGGGGCATTTCCTGAGGCAGTTACGTTACCTAAAAAATACATCGTTGCAGTTAAACGACAAAAATTTTGAATAATTATTTGTATGGTCTCTTACATTGTTTGATGTCACTTAAATTATTGTGATCACCTAGTTCGACTGAATTTGTTGAATTTCTCACGGTGGTACTTCCAGCTGTACCTACCCCAACAAAAATTGTTAGCGAATTATCTGCATTAAAGACAAGGCTCTTACCTGTACCGACTTTCCTTAATGCGTTACCCATGATGATCGAATTCTTCGCCAAATAACAAACTGGTGTTAAAAATCGCGCATGTCTTTTCTATAAAATTACTGGCATGAATCTACTGCGTGAACATGGCTCTCAAAATCTTCCAAGACATTGCAAATTTCAATCTAATCTGGTAGCAATATTGTACGCCCCAAAAAAGAGACGAAATTTCAACGCAGTTGCTACCTAGCTCGATTTTTCTTATCACCGTCTCTCGATCAAAGTCTCTCGACAAGTTTAAAACAAATTGTTATCAGGTAAAAAAAATCAAATGTATTATCATTGCTATGAAATCGAAAATTTGATGTTCACAGGTATGGCCTGTATAAAAATCTTTACTGACCAAGAAAGATTTCAAAAACGTTTCGGAGAGACATTTTTGCTGTCAAATTCGGGTAGTCATTAGTTTTTATCGCAAGCATTGGACTAACTTCGGGTGAAGAAGTGCGTCTTTTTGATCATGAAATTAGTCCGAAAAATACAGTATTATCTCGGCGTGATGTCATTCTATAAATAACGCTACGCTATTTTTAAAAATAGTTGTCTACACGTCTTTGGACAAAAATAATTAAACTTTTTAACATAATTCAAATGAAGAGCAACACAAAATAATTAACAAGTACAGTATAAAATAGATCGTTTTTATGGAGAAATTTGTTCAAGTTATTGGAAATAACAATTAAATAATATTATTTTTGTTATACGATTCTATTGAAAACAATTATTTTCGTAATCTACATACTGCCCGAAAAAAAATTTCCAAGGCTAGAAAGACTATTTATATGTCTACATAAAAGTCAGCAAAATCGGCTGATGATGTTACGAAACTTTATCGTAAAATAAACACAGGTCGCTAGTTAAGATAAAATTTCAGAGACCGGCAAGTGGCAAGTGAGTTTTACTTTTCCTGTCAGTCACTCTTTACACTTTTCTACCGTGTTTCAACTTCAAAAAATTGTTATTAACTTATAAAATAAATGTACAGTTGTTTAAGACGGTGTTCGTAAAAAAACATTGAGTAATCAAAAAATTTCAGCGAAGGGGAGCAATCGCTCACGAGCAGTATAAATGGCGCCGTGTTAAAAAATTATTTTAAATTGTATTTAAAATTATATTTAAAATTATATTTAATGCTCGAAGAATATTGCTCTTTTTTTGGTGTGGATTGAAATTTTATTTAATTCCCGTTTTTTTTCAAATAGTGGGAGGAATGGGATGGTGGCTTACTCGTCGAGTCTTTTTTATCTCAATGTGATGATACTGAGACCAGGTTGCTAAATACTGCACATAATTCGCGCTGCTCACTTTATTTCTTACAAGTTCCGAGCGTTCAATATTTCTATAAAACAGCCAATTTCGTAAGTTACGGAATATGCAAATCGTATATTTTATTTCACATTTTTACCACTGATTAGACAATGGTAATAAATGGTACTACAAGTCGATTAATTACTTTTTTATTACGTATTTACAATTCGTATTTAATTTCAGACATCCTACACTTGTGAATCGTGGACGTCAAATTCAACAAAACAAAAATGTAATTAGGAAATTATGATAAACACTAAACAAAATAATATAATCATAACCTAAACCACAAACGTTACTACCGCGTACAATATAATAAGGCGATAATAACATGATTATTTAACAGGTGCAAATGATCGAATATCAAGTTGATATTTTTCACTATGTACAGTAAAACTCGATTCCCGATTATGATGCTTTTAATGCACTCGTTAATCAAAGTCGTATTACACTGCTATCTTACAAATAACTATTTATAACTACAAGAAACACCACTCAACAAAAGTCATAATTGATCAGCCACCTCGCGATACGAATCACAACGTACATCAATAAAAAGTTTCTTTCACGAAATATTGTAGATTTAACTCATGATCCATTGATCCCTCATCAAATTTATAGACATAATGCGGTCAATCCCTTTCCCCTTCAAAGGTGACTGCATCACGGCCTAATCGCTTCAAAATACCCAAAATATTACATGTCAGATTAATGTCGTTGACATTGAGTTATCATTTCAGGGTAATTTTTTAATTTAGTGGATTAGTTTAATCACGGCACTATATTTTTTGAATTTTTAAAACATTATCGTAAGCCCGAAACCAGCTGGGACCCGCACGATGCCGTGCTGGAAATGATAGTCTCGTGAAATACTGCTTACTAAATACAGAAGATTCAAACGTACGAACTATCGGAAGCAAATGCCATTCCCCCAAGTTAATAAAATGGACGGTTACATTGAAATCATTAAACAAAACAACTGCTATTTTGATGATAAAATTGAGATATTCTGTTATATCAGTACTCCCTCTTGGTAATAATTCGAAGTCGATACTTCGAATTGATTTGAGTTCCCTTCTTTCAATTAAATCATTTACGCCGCTGACGATGTCTATAGCTGACACGAATCCCTCACAACGAAACTGTAATTGATCAACTGTAAATAAGGGTAGACATTTTACAATTTCGCGCTGTTCTTCCGGACTTAAAGGCTCCATTAAACATAATGTTACTTCTTTCAGATTAACAAATTTATCCACGTGTGATAATCTTTCTAATGTTCCGTTTTGTTTCCAAATTTGCAGAATTAGCTTTGTAACGGAGTGTAACCCTCCCCACAGAAGCAAATTTGGGGTTAGCGTCAGGCGATCAAACAATTTGTAATCGCATTGCAATTTTCTCGGTTTTAACGCGCGGAGGATTTCCACGTCTCTGTCAGGAAATTGAGAAAGAATTTCAATCGAGTCTATGCACTCGCTATTGGAAAGAGATACATTGCATTTCGTGTTTATATATTGCAGACCAATATGACGCCAGTATTTTCCTCCTTTTAAAAAATTGCTCAAATCAATGAGCGGCATTTCACGTTTAAGATCATCCCGTGCAAACGTTGGGGATCGTTTATTTTCCCATCTACGGTAAGAGTAACCTCTGCGGTTAATTAGCTCAAATGACAAGATGTCAGGTGACGAAGCAACAATAGTAATTATTTTGTACAAGTTATCAAAAACGTACAAAAAATTCATGCGTAATTCTAGTTCTTTCACAGTATTGTTTTTAATTATATTTATAACTGTGTCGGCTGCACTTTCCCAACTGATTAAATCATAAAATAAATATTCAATGGTTTGATTCTTCAAAATACCGTTATTAACACATTCGTTAATCAAAGTGTGGGTACCACTTAAATAAATCGTTGTTGTACGTAAATATTTATATTTACTTATAACACCACATAATAAAAGATATAATTGATCAGCTATTTCTTGATACGAATCAATTACGTCATGCATATTAATAAAAAGATTTTTGCACGAGACTTGATTTTTAAAATAACGTTTCACACGCACATCCTCTGACGTGTACCGACATAAATCAACACAAATTGAATCTATTTGCACAATACCGTCTTCAGCCAATAACCATAAATCGGTGCAACGTACGTCTAACGAAACAATATACATGGTTAAATTTTCATTCTGCAGGTACAGGATTTTGTACAAGTTGGGGCCTATTCGTTTTGGAATAAATTGGGCGATAATTTTACAGACGTCGTCACTTATTACGCACTCACGCAAAATAGATGATATTAAGTCATAGCGCAATGAATAATTAATTTGAAAATCAAGTAACTGATCGAACAATATTTTTACGTCATCACCCATCAATCCGCATAAGAAAGGCAGCACCATTGAAACTGACGACTTTTTCAAACAAATACAATTAATTTGATCTATTGCTTCAGTTGGAAATTCGTTTCCATTTTTCTTATACTGATCCCACAGTGAAAACGCTGCCGCGAATTCCAAAAAAGTTAAATGGCAACCTTCGTAATGTCGCAGCACTTTCAACTTATTTTTCACGGTTTCGTGCTTTATTAAAAAACCCATTCGATAAATAAAATCCGACAAATCACTGCACTCGAATTGTAAATTATCGTTTAAAATATGATCAAACGATAACTCACCAAATTTGCAAAAATAAAGAGCGTAATCTGTGGGATTCTGGTTGTCAAATATTGTAAAATTTTCACCCAATTTCGCTTTCTCATCTCTGCTAACGCTTCGTTTAATTATATAGTCAACGAGTTTTTTATATAACTCAGTTTGTGTTTTAATAGTGAATTTCTCGTCATCCAGAAAAATAAACACAAACAAAATTAATATTAAAGGTGACCGCAGAATTTCTTGATTATCCATTTTTTTAAGGTTTTTCACGATAATGTTGTAATTTTCAGAACAAACAAAATTTTTCAAAAATCTTTTCCTACTTTTACCGGAAAATCCTAAAATTTCAAATTTCTTATCCCAAAAATCATTAGGTTTTGCCACACCTAGAAATAGTGAATTCCTTTCACTCTCATCCAATTTAAACAACCCTGTCCTGCAAGTTACCACGATTGTCATTTTATTACTAATCTTATCGTACAACATTTTCAAAATGTTTTCCCTCGCGGAGTCACCAACCTCATCTAACCCATCCAAAACCAAAAGCGTTCTGTCACTGTTAATTAAGTTCCACACCTTCCCATTATCTTTCTCCTCCAATCTTTCCAACACCAGTTCTCGCAACGTTTTGTCTTTTAAAGATCTTAAAGGTACCAACAGACCGAAATCAAAACTTTTCGCGTAATTTTCCTCCATTCGCCAATCTAGAATAATTTTATGGGCGAGCGTCGTTTTCCCAAAACCAGGTTGGGCCTCGATCAAAATTCTTTTCGGGCTAACACCATCGACGGGTTCAAACATATCTGCCAAATCAATCGCCTTTTTTAACTGATCGATAAATGAATCTTGGTCGGAATCTGAGTCCAAATCTAAGCCATAATCGTTGTAGGAATATATTTCATCGGTACTACATTGGCTCTGACTATCTAGCTGAGATGCTCGGCGTACAGAATTTAATTGAAGGGGAATATAATACTCATCTAATGGTAAATCGTTTTCGTTCATCCAAGAAACAAGTGGTAATTGTAAATCGCTGTACCACTCCTTTAATCGCCGACTCAAATCTCTCACAATTGCATCGTCTGCGCGGCTCGAACTTGGCTCGTCCAAATTACCTAATTTTATTCAAGGAGTTTTAGTTCTCTATAACTAACACTTAAATGTTATAAATATAAAACAAAAATCGTGAAATCGGAAAATAAGCAACGATAATTACGTGTTAATTGTCGGGATTGATCCTCGGAATTGACATTAATATTCGTCGGGCCACGTAAATTGTACGTTGTGGTGACTAAAAATAAATTGATGAAATTAAACGACAAGATCGTTGAATACAATATGTCCGCCGCTAAGTCCGCCTACCTTGTGTGATATCACGCGCATCAATATTGCCGCTTACTCCTAACTGATTTATTGAACTTTCGGATATATCTGTGCAACAATCATCCTTTTTACAACTCATGTCCAACTATGTGCATTAAAAATATATTTTCTCACCAGTTTGTTGTTCTTTACGTTTTCTAAATTTCTTGGTCATACCTGACCACAATTTCTTAAACCGACCACTCATGGTTATTAACGTTGTTCATCAAAAAATTTTCTTTTCCAGTAAACTAGTCAGAGATGAATTACAGAGCTTTTAAGCCGCATTCTTCAATCATCGTTTCCTTACAAAATTACTCAAGTTAATCGACAAAAAATTAAGAACACTGGCTTCAAAATCCAGTAAGACACCAAATTTCAATCGAGTCTAACCAGGATAATCGAAGAAATACGCCCAAAAAATGGTGGTGAATTTCGTCGTAGTTGCTATCTAATTTAAACGGGTGTACTTATCAACGAGTGTGGGTCAAAGTTTTCCGATAACGACTCAGGTGCGCAGTGAATTGTTTCATCATCACGTTCTAGCTTATTTTTAGCAAAACTGAACATTTCATCGAAATCGTATCTAATTGCAAATGTTAGTAACTGGCTAATTGCCAAATTCCAAAACTTGAACAATTTACCACTTTTTTTTTTACATTAGACATAAGATTATGTTAGGAAAATGAAATAACTGAGACCGATCATCACCCCCATATAGTAAAACAGTATAGGGAGTAAAGGACCGATTCTACGTACACAAAAATAAACAAAATATAACGTAAATTATATTTAATTTACTTCTTGGGAAGATGACCAAAGCAGCCACCCTCCACCGTATACGGTAAATCACTTGTTATCATCGAGCAGTATAAATACGTCTTTGCGTAGAGCGATGTTTTGTAGTATAATATCGAATTATTTGTACTTACATAATCGAAGTTTTAACCGCGAAAAATCCAAATTTCTGCGTGACGTCATTTATGGATGACCCCAATGGCGATGAATGTTATTAATTCAAACATTCCGCGTACCGGGTGAAATGTTAATTAACGCAACTTTAAGAAACTGTCATCCACCTATATTTACGAGTGTTTCGTCAAGGACGAATAGCGCCATGGAGACTTCGAAGCTATTGCTGATACAGCACTGAAATTTTCATTAGAATTACGAATTATTCGCATCCTCTTAATTTTTCTGTCAGTTGGATGACTCACCGATGAGGGTTTGCTGCCTATATTTTATTCTTTCTGCTCCGTCGTGTTCTTCCGCGGTGGTGTCCAGTAACTACACGGGTGGAGATTATGCTTAGGAATGTGATTCGCGGTATAGTAACGTCGAATCAAAACTCAGTTTCGTCGTATTCGGTATCCAAGAGATAATTCGTCGTAACTACCACTAATCGATAAATCAGAAGCTGGAGATTTCTGACTGTCTAATGATTGAAAAAAAGGAGAAGCTACAACGAGAAACAATAGGAAGAAAACAAGGATGAAAAAAACTTCATTTAATAATTATTATTAGTGTTAACACTTAAAAGTACTACGAATTTTTGGTATCTTTTCAAAATATTTACCCCAATAAATTATTGGCGTCAGTCTGACCAGCACGGTTCTCTGATAACAATAAGTGTGATGTGTTTCTTGCGAGATGAAACGCTTCAGGTTGCTTAACATTAGTGATGGTTTGGGTTTTCTTCAGAGATTGAAAATTTCATTTTTGCCCTATTTTTTCCCAGTACTGGGAGGAGTGAATAGTGGCGTACAGAAGGGCGCTAATCTCAATAATAAGGCGATCTGGAGATAAGATTGTAATATTCTGAACACATTTATGTTCCTCAATTTATTTCTTATCAGTTCTGATGTAATATTGATGTAAAACAATATGTTTCATAAAATTTATTTGCAACTACATTTTATTTCGTACGTGTTCAATAGATTAATTTATATTATATATGAAAAATACAAATCGATTAATTACTGTTTTCGTTACATTTTTACAAATTCTTACTCAATTGCAGTCATCAACAGATATAAAAGTTAATTATTTTCAAACATTACGCAACAAAATGAAATAATTTCAAGTTAAACCGCTATTACCATAGTAAAGCGAAAGTAACACGAATTTTAACGCATACAATATTCAGTATATACACCAGATTAATATTTTTGACCATATATCGTTCAAGTAACAGCTTTTTTTTACGGTAATTTCTCAAAGAATGAACTAATTTAACCGTAAAAAGTATTTTTCTTTTGGATTTTCAAGACACTTCCGTAGGGGAAATTCAAATTCAACATAAATTCCGACTTGCAAGATAAAATTCTCGTGGTTTGTTGTACTTCAAATTGAGAGAGGTCAAATATATTAAATATTGCAAACAATTCACGGAAGCGTAAAGCATCGTGAACATGCGTGGAAAAATGGGCAGTCATTCTAATATCACTTAGTAAAGCCTCTCTTAATGCGGATAAAAACTCTAAATGTTTGTTTACTTCCCACCTCACATCATATGCTAATCTGAAATCAATATTTCCAATTGAAATCAGTTCATTTTTTTCACGTAAATCTTTTATGCCGTTGACAATGTCAGTAACTAAGCTGTCGCCATTGCAAACAAACTGTAATTGATCAAGTGTAAGCGTGAGTAGACATTCTACTATAGTATGTTGTTGTTTACGGTCTAAAGTATCATTTACACAAAACGCCATTTTTTTCAGAGCAGTCAATTTACCTAAACACGACAAAGTTTCCAACGACCGATTCCAAATATCCAAAGTTAAATTCGTAACTGTCCACGAAAGTAACTTTGGGTCTAACATAAGACGATCATACACCATGTAACTGCATTGCAGCTCTTTGGGTTTTAACGCGCAGAGGGTTTCTACATAACTACTACAATCCCCAATAATTTCAAATAATTCATTACATTCGTTATTGACCTCAGCTACCATAAACATAACATCTTGTAGATCGAATTGAAGCCTTGTAACATTGTTTAAATCTACTTGCGGATTTGGTTTCATCACAGCATACGTGAATAAAATGAGTACTGACGTTAAGCTATAAGGTCTCAGCAAATGAAATATTTTGTACAAGTTATTTAAATCAGAGTTTGAATATACAAATATTTCTAATCTTTTGACAGTGTTGTATTTGAATATATTAATGAGTAAGTCGATTGAAATTTGCTCGTGAGTTAAATAACCATACAAACTGTCTAGAGTTTGATTCGTGATTATTTTGTTTTCAACGCACTCGTTAATCAAATTGAAACCACAGTGCACTTCCACACGTAAATGTTTATGTCTACAAGGAACATCATTCAACAAAAATCTCAATTGATCAGCCATTTCACCACATGAATCATCACCACGTGAATAGCTTCCCATAACATTAATAAAAAGATTCTTACACGAAACACTTCTTGTAGAATCAAGCTTCTCATACAAGTCGATTAAAAATTTAAACGACACTCTAACATTAATTAATTCTATGTAGATATTCCCGAGTTGCGCCAATGTTAGTAACTCATTACAATCTACATTCATCAGAACAATGTGCTTGGTTAAAACTTTATTTCTCAGAAATAAAATTTCGTACCACGAGATGTTAACTACTTCTGGAAAAAAAATTGCAAGAATTTCACAAACTTCATCACTCGCCTCGCACTCGCGCAGAATAAACCACATTAAATACTCATCCAAGTACAGTGGCCGAAAACTACGTAACTGATTGAACAATTTTTTCACGTCACCGCCAATTAATCCGCACAAAAAGGGCAGTATCATCGAAAGTGATCCCTTTTTAAAGCAGATTTTGTTAATTTTGTACAATGTTTCGTGTGTAAATTCATTTCCATCTTTCTTAAACTGAACCCACAATGAAAATGCAGCTGCAAACTCCAGAAAGGTTAAGTGGTAACCTTCGTAATGCGGGAGAGCTTTGCTGAACTTATTTTTCCTCGTTTCATGCTTTAGCAAAAAACCCATCCCATAAATTAATTTCGTGAAATCATCGCACTCGAACTGTAAATTATCGTTTAGAATATGATCTATTGATATCTCACCAAATTTGCACAAGTTAGCTTTGTATTCCCCGCTCATTACATTTTCAAATACTGTGAAGTTTTCATCCAACTTTATTTTCTCATCTTTGCTAACGCTTCGTTTAATGATACAGTCGACGAGCTTTTTGTATAACTCAGTTATTGTTGTGATCGTGAATGTCTCGTCATCCACAAGAATAAACGACAGCAAAATTAAGATTAAAGGTGACCGCAGCATATCTTGTTTAGCCATCTCTGTAATTTTTTCTACGATTATGTCGTGATTTTCATCTTTCAAGAATTTTTCTAAAAAAATTTTCCTACTTTCATCGTCAAAACCCAAAATTTCAATTTTCTTATCCCAAAAATCATTACTTTTTGCTACACCTAGGAATATTGAATTCTTTTCATTCTCATCCAATTTAAACAACCCTGACCTGCAAGTTACCACGATCATCATTTTACTACCGACCTTATCGTATAATACCTTCAAAATATTTTCTCTCCCAGATTCATCAACCTCATCTAACCCATCCAAAACCAGAAGCGTTCTTCCTCTGTTAATTAAGTTCCACACTTTGTCATTATCTTTCACGTCCAATCTTTTCAATATCTCTTCACGCAACGTTTTTTCCCGTAAATGTCTTAGCGGTATCAATAAAGCATAATCGAATCGTTTCGTATAATTTTCCTCCTTTCGCCAATTGCGCAGAATTTGCCATAAATATCTTAATGGTCTCGGTAGAGCAAAGTCGAAACGTTTTGTAAAATTTTTCTCCTTTCGCCAATCGTGCATAATTTTATGGGCGAGCGTCGTTTTCCCTAAACCGGGTTGGCCCTCGACTAAAATTCTTTTCGGGTTAATACCATCAACGGGTTCAAACATATCCTCCAAATTAATCGCTCTTTTTCTATCATCCGTAATTGGCTGACAACCGTTAATATCTTGGTTACAACTGACATTACTCTGACTACCTAACTGAGTCATTTTTCTCACTCCAAGATAAAACTTATACGGTAAATTAAATAACCATTTGGTGTACGAAGCTATGCCGCTATCTCGACCGACGACATTTTGGTTGTAATTAAGTTTACTTTGACTTTGAGTATCTAGTTGAGTCGTTTCTCTCATGCCATTGCTGTGAGCGGTTTCATTTGATGTTGCTCGACGACGTACCGAATTTAACTGAAGAGGAATGTAATATTCATCTAATGGAAATGCGTCTGCCATCCAAGGTACAACTGGTAATTGTAAATCTTCGTACAAGTTCTTTAATTTCTCATTCAAATCTGCCACAATTGCACCGTCTGTGATGTTTGAACTTGGCTGATCCAAATTACCTAATTTTTATTCAAGGAGTTTAAGTCCTCTTGTACATTAAATAAAAAATGGTAAGTCGGAAAAACCAACGATAATTACGTCTTAAATGTGGGACTTGGTCCTGGGAATTGACACTAAAATTCGGCGTGCCATAAAAGTGAAAAGTTTTGTTGCCTAAAAATAAATTTTTAAGTTAAACGGTAATAAGATCTCTGAATACAACATATCCGCTGCCAAATTCCTACTTTGATTGATATCACGCGCCTCAATATTGCCTGTTACTCCTAGTTGGTTTTTGGATGTACCTGCAACAACCATCCTTTTTACACCTCAAGTACAATTATGCGCATTAAAAATAGTCTCTCACCATCACCAGTTTGCTTTCCTTCAAGATCTGTACATTTCTTATTTAGATCACTCATGGTTGTTAATGTCGTTCATCAAACAGCTAACGAATTAAAAAAAAATCTCTTTTTTCCAGTACCTATTCACGGTTGGATTACGAGGCATTGAAACTAGTCTTCACGCATCTTTTTGGTACAAAATTACTGACGAGAAACTACCATAAATCCAGTAAAACACAAATTTCAATCTGAAGTCTAATAGACAGGTGTAGCAAATACGCCCCAAAAAATGATGGCCGCAGTTGCTATCCAGTTTGTTCAGCTATTCTTATCAACGAGCTTTGGTCAAAGTTTTCCGATAACGACTCAGGTGCGCAGGGAAATGTTTCATCATCACGTTCTAGCTTATTTTTAGCAAAAATAAACATTTCATCGAATTCATATCTAATTACAAATGTTAGTAATTGGCTAATTGCCAAATTCCAAAACTTGAACAATTTACCACTTTTTTTTTTTTTTTACATTAGAATGAAGATTATGTTAGGAAAATGAAATAACTAAGACCGATCATCACCCCCCTTATAGTAAAACAATTCAGGGAGTAAAGGACCGATTCTACACAAAAATAAACAAAATGTAAAGTAAATTAAATGTCATTATGGTCACTAGCTATAAGTAAGTTCCGTTCTTGGTAAGATGACCAAAGCAGCCACTCTCCACCGTATACGGTAAATCAATTGTTATCATCGAGCAGTATAAATACGTCTTTGAAAAACGCTGTTTTGTAATATAATACCGAATTATTTGTACTTACATAATCGAAGTTTTAACCGGACGATAAAGAAAAGTCAATATTCAACACCGCCATTAATATTTGTAGTACGAGTGGCGCCATCGATCGGTTGAAAAATACAACAGAAATTTCTTGTTAAACCTTGGACCAAACCCTGGTAGAATACTAGAAATATACAATTTGGCAGCAGATTTGTAGTCTCACGTCACTCCCGTTAGTTTCCATTAAAAATACGTTCTCTCACCAGTTTGCACTCCTTCATGTTCTCTAAATTTCTCATTTAGATCGCTCATGTTTGTTGGCTGTTTTCATCAATCGCAACTTTAAGAAACGGTCATCCATCTATATTTACGAGTGTTTCGTCAAAGACGCACAGCGCCATGGAGATTTTGAGGCTATAGCTGACATTGAAATTTTCAATAAAATTACGAATTACAGTACTCGCATCCTCTTAATTTTTCTGTCAGTTGGGTGTCTCACCGATGAGGGTTTGCTGGGTGGAGATGATGCTTAAGAATGTGATTCGCGGTATGGCAACGTCGAATTAAAACTCAGTTTCGTTGTATGTCGGTATCCACGAGATAATTCGTCGTAACTACCACCAATAAATGAATCAGAAGCTGGAGATTTCTGACTGTCTAATGATTGGAAAAAAGGAGAAGCTACAACGAGAAACAATAGGAAGAAAACAAGGATGAAAAAAAAACTTTATTTAATAATTATTATTAGTGTATCACTTAAAAGTACTACGTATTTTTGTTACCTTTTCAAAATATTTACCTCAATAAATTATTGGCGTCGGTCTGACCAGCACGGTTCTCTGATTCCATGACGTGTTTTTTGTGAGCAGAGAACGCCTCAGGTTGCTTAGCATTAGTGATGGTTGGTTTTTCTTCAGAGATTGGGAATTTAATTTATGCCCTATTTTTTCCCACTAGTGGGAGTAGTGGATGGTGGGGTACACATAGACTCTTACTTATCTCAATAATATGGCGATCTTGAGATAAGATTGTTAAATTCTGAACAACATTTATATTCTTCAATTTATTGTTATAAGTTCAGAGCGTTCA
>JAQIWS010000845.1:0-15266 GCA_034696085.1 Stigmatogaster subterranea | reverse complement strand
AAAAAATTAGAAAAATAAAACCTTTAATACCATACCACTAATCAGTTCTAAACAACATTCTTATAATTAATTCAGGCCCCCACCCAAACAACATCACTAAACACGCTTTCTAAATAAAAAAAATTGATTTTATAATCACGTAAAAAAATTTTGTCGTCTGTCTGTTATCGCCAAAATTAAGTATACTGCCGTCGATTACAACAACCGTTCACCTTCTCCGCTTTCGCTTTTGCCTCAGCCCCTCTGAGGCAAAACAGAAGGCAGTCGGAAGCCCACGTTCGTCACACGCTAACGCCACCGCTGTACAATCCAGATCGAAACTTCTCCGCCCACATACCCCTCACCAAGGTGCGAACCACCGTGCGCGCTCACGTTCGCATAGAGCGAGCGAGTGGGGGAGAAGCAGAGCGCGTATTGATTTGGGCCCGAGAGTACGTGCAGCCGAGTTCTGCAGCGAGAGTGTGTTCTCGCGCTGACAACCAATCGGAAAGGCAGCTCGCCACTGTCGAAGTGCGTTCGCGGGAGTTTGTGCATGCTGTTGTGCGCTGGAGTCCCCACACCAATCGACCGCACACCGCCAACAAGATGCGACGTCTTTGCCACCAGATGACTGTGCTCTAACTGCGGCATCACGCGTACGTTTTCTCGCTCTGCGTTACGATTTCGAGTTGGATTTTTTAAAAAATATTCCGCTTCAAAGTTGGAAAAAAAAGTAACAATCCTGCAGTCGATCTCCTTTTACACCTATGAAGCTGCATCCTTCCACCGATTCCCACTCAACGGAGCTGTTGGGTCGATGAACCGAACCAGAGTGCCGAAGTCTGCCTCTTTCTTCCTACTGGCAAGTGTTTCCGTATCGTCACTACTATCCCTCGGGCTGTGAGGTAATCACCTCCGTCCCAAGCCCTGGATTTTTTCCCCCGCTTTTTTCAACGCACTTGTTCACTCGTCTTCCTCTCATCCGCCTGCCAACATTTACGACAGCGTATTCCTTCCATTCATGTACTCTTAAGAAAAAACAAGGGAAAAGCAAAAAATAACCACAACAAACTCTACACAACTGACGAATGAAAATATCTTCATTACTACTACGAAAATTGTGTCGTCTACTCAGTTTAAAACCGAGGATGGCTTCAAACTGGCTACTGCTCTGCTTCCTCCTGCCACTTCTCAATATCGACAACGCGCGGGCAATGGGTAACGTACCAATTTTTTTTTATCTCTCTTTTTTCTTTTATATTTACGATCTTCTGAATGGGTTTCGTTTCAACCAAATCTTCTCATCAATTGACTAAATCCTGCGTAATAATCCCCACCTAAAATCTAACCTCGTAATCAAAACGAAATTAAAACTAACAAACTGCTGATTGTCTTCTTTAAAAAAAAATCCATTGAAAAATATTTGAAAATCTGATTTTTTGGGGATTTTTGAGGGTTTTTTTAGATGCAATATTTTCTAAAAACTCGACTCTTGCATGTAAAATTAAGTCATAGATTATCGACAACAAATTAACAACATACATACACTCATTACACTTCCAAAGCGTTTAACGTGTCGTAGCGTTCGGCTTTCAATGCCGCCACTTTAGTGAAAACATTCCGGGCGGTGTGTGAAAGCAATTGGACACCTTATTCGCCCACTCCTTATTTCGTTACATGACGAAGACGAGGAAAAGCGTTCTTCCAAGACAATGGACTTAGCCGAGCGAATGGAAAGAGTGCGGGAGGAGAGTCTCTCAATTAATACAAGTAGAAGACCTCGTCGAAACAGACGACTCCCTCTCCCTCATCTACAGCCCCGCACCGAAAGCAATTACTTTTGCCCGCAGTATTACCGTCATTAGTAGTTTCACAAAGCCGCCTCCTCCTTTCCATCTCGATACACGTAACAAAACACAGCCTTGGAAGCAATTCACGGAATTTACTCGTCTGATCATATCAGTCATTTGCATTGCGTGTGTATTTTAGTTCGCTTATGAAAAGGGTTCCAACTCAACAACCTCGGTTCGTCGACTTGAGACTGAGAAAAACAACCCAAAAGGGAACCTTAGTCACGCTAGACAGAGCAAATTATCGGGTCGTTTAACCACAGCGCATCAGAAAAGAGTGTATGCGTATAAGAAATATGTAAAAAGCAACGACGCTTAAATCGTTTATGTTGAACCCAATGGGGAATAATAAGGAAAAATTACTCTCAAACCAGACTTGTCGATTTTCAATTTTAAAAACTTTGCCTTTGTCTCTTTCTTCTCTCATTTTCTCTTTCTCGCACTGTCACGTTGTTAAAGTGAATCGTTCATTAAATGAATCCAATTCAAACCAGACAAGGAATGAAGAATCACAACATTTAGCGTACAGTTACCTTACCATATAGAATACAACTATCATTGTATATCACGTGAAGAATGCACTGTTAATTATATTTCTCCGACAGCTTTATAGCTTCGATACCACTCATTGAAATAACACAGATCTCTCGCATCATATTCATCCGCACGCACGAAAATAAATAAAGAAAGCGATGATATACACATTCCATCAACTCATAATTTACATTTTGATACAATATGTACACACGACCATCTTGCTTTTCTCTCATCGCGGTTCGGCGCATCTTCGGGGATGTGAATATTAAAGATCAACATTTTACAACCGCCAACTTTGCACTTAAACTGGCCATACGCACGTACACATCCCTTGATTAAGTGTTTTCTGGGTTGACAAATTTAAGCAAATCCTTTTTATCGCTTCCATTACCCTAAACCCCTCGTGTGTTCACCTTTTTCGCCTTACAAATTACCAACAGCACTAGTGACATTGCAGTTAGGGCTGCGTGCAAATTATTTCAGCACCTGTTTTGAGGTGTGGAGGGGGGCTTCTTTTCTTTATTCATGGGGTAATTGCACAGCCCGCTCCCGTCTCGATGCTTACACATTTGGATGTATATACGGTTTCAAGCAATCTTTCCCGTTTCCTTCTTGGTAAATTAAACAAGCCGAGCATCTCAATCCGACGAAGGGAACTCCCAGAAAATTCAACCAGCTGGATCCAGTCCAAAAGATGTCGCATGGCAGATTTTAATCTGAGTTATGACTCGATTTTCTGTGCTTTCTTTTTCCTCTGTCTCTTTTCCTTTCGTTTTCTTCCTTCACAGCTCTCTTTTACGATGACCTTTTCATAGTCAGTTGTCTATCACATCTACGAAACTAAATCATAAAAAAAAATTTTGCTCGCGTTTGCAAGTTTTCATTGCGCTTAATTTTTTTTATTTTATATTTTTCCCGACTGCATGTCAAAATCCGACCGACATCAATACGCGATCAGTTTGGTGTCAAAACATGATTTGGAATAAATTTTTAAAATTGGCAGAATTAATCACGGAGAATAAAAGTCAGGAAAAAAATAATGTCCTTTTTCTCATATTTAATTTAAGCTCAATGTCACAATTTTTAAATTATTATTTTCGTTATTTACAGTATCGATCTGTGTTTAAACTTTCAATATTTGTTATCACGAAAACAAAAATCGAAACCGAAACCAAACTAAATTTTTTGTCAATCGTTATTTATTACACAACTTCGACAATAAATTCCAGATTAATTAACAGCCACCAAACTCAATAATAAATTTGGTTCGTAATTTTCACTTTTCCCAACAAAAAAATTAACGTATTTTAAAAAAAAAAAATTTTCTTACTTTATAATTGACTCAATTGCCTTTAAACCAAAGGAAATTGGAATTCCTTCTTCACTCTCTCGAAAAAGAAAGTGAGAGGTGATACGAGAGTCTTTCAAACTACAACATCCTCGTTCCCTCTTGCCCAACTCAGCGTACATGGCAAATTAAGGACAGTACTAGGTTACAGGAAGGAAGCGAGCCAAAGAGAAAGATCATATGGATGAAAAAGCGAGAAACTCACTTCATTTAAACAAATTGATTTTAGCCCGCTTTCATGTTTTTTCCCCCCTTTCCTTCGTCGTCTTAGCATAATGCTTCTGCTGCATATGGAAATAAGTATTGAACTTACGTATATTATTAATTGATCCGCGCACAAGCCTCTAGTCAGAAGCAAGCCATTAAAATAAATAATTAGCCTACCGCAGACCGACAGATGGTTGCAGGAAAATTCATCAAGATATGAAAACCGAATTATCTCAAGCGTAACCTTTTTGACTTATGAAAAGCACTGACGCCAAACCTTTTACCAAGATGGATAAGCAAAGAACCGTCCATACGATTAATGCGCATTAACATACACCTACAAAAACGTGTTCCAACTACCAATCAAGTACCCGACCTTTATTGCAAACGCAAACTCAAAAGCACGCAAAATCTCCACGGGTAATAAAAAAAATAAATAATAATAATAAACCTCGTAGCCGAGATTCAGCCTCGCAAACTCAAACTCAACTCGTTCTCTATTCCTCACTGCTTTGCATTGACTATTCAAAGCAACAACAAAGCCAACGTCTAGGATTAGGCCATCCCTTCAGCGACTCAGGGTCTTCGGCTAATGTATCGTGCCACCTTCACTCTCGTTTAAAGCGCTTCAACACTACTAGCACGCGTGTGTCGTCCCATTTACGTTTTACCCATTCAAACCACTGCGCAGTGCAGTAGTAAATTCATTCCACAGCGCTACGCGCATTAACGGAGTCTACGAACCGAGAATGTAAACACTAATAATCACTAATAATCCCTCTGTAAAGAAGGAGATTCCTTCGAACATTACTACTAACAAGTGCAACGCGCCAATTGTATACTTCGTTTAACGAGTTGGGGTTAACCTTTAGGTTTTCAAGAGGTTAGACTCCGTTACGCGAGTAAACACAGGACCTAATATGCCGGGTTTATTTACGCAACTGCGTATCCGAAACGGCTAATCAATCATAGTGCATTGTACTTCGTATTTATCGTCGTTCCGTCAGTCATTTATTCGGAATGTTTGCGTTAAATTATTGTGTATAGTTGCGTGGCGTTTTAAAGTTAAAGTAAACCGAAAGCCATTCTACCGAATTAAAAAATTTTGTGAACAGTTTAATGAAAAATAAAAACATTCCCGATGGTATTGTAAGATTAATTTCAAAAATATCATTCAAAAATATCATCATGCTTAAAGCATTTTTTTCCCGCAGAGTAAGCAATCTGAAAAGAATTTTTCTCTTCAGTAGATTTTTTTTTGCCGTGAAACAAATTCGAAAATGTTGATAGAAACACAAAACAGAAATCATTTAATTGAATAGCCCAATTAAAATTACCTCATCAAACATTGGAAAATTTTCCCTTTTTGATATGAAAATCTTAAATTTTACATTTTTTTTACAGATAAAAACACAAGCCAAAAAATAGAGGAAAAAGTCAAAAATTTTCTTTCGGTAGTTTTAAGTAAAAGCGAAAAGCGGTCTCACGCTGAGATGCGTAATACACTCTTTTTCAATATCAAAACTCTTTAGGCGTGCACACATCACGCAAGTAGTTCGCGTGATCTGTCAACACTCCACTAATCCCAACATACATGATTTCACGTCACGTCAACATTTATTTCACACACGCTCCGACTTCTGCGCGATCATTACCAGGTGTGAGATTTAGACTTTCAAAATATCAAAGTCAAATAGCATCAATATCTCATTTTCTTAAAGCTCACGGAGCGTCGCGTTAAACCTATCATCACAGACGACAAAGGAGGGAAAACTAAAACCTAAAAAAAAATTTTCTCGCTCGAGAGAGGAATAAAAATCAACGTTGACTCGGTTAAATTAATCAATCCATATTAATTGCCATCTGAGGAGTGCTTGCAATAATTAGACTATTTTTTCCCTCTCACAACCTCCGTGAAAACTCAATGATAGATAAATGGAGTCTTATTTTTCCCCTCCCTCCTCTTCCACTCTTGTTATTCTTTCTGCCGTATAGCATCAAGAGCAGCTAAACAAACCACTATTACTCACTAGGGTGTGGGTGGAGATGAGCCTCGCTACAGCAGACAGATCTTTAAGATCTCACACTACAGGGCGGGAGAAAAAGGAAGGGAGGGAAAAAAGCTTTTAAACTAACGAGGCTTTGGTTAATTCAGTACCCGACGCAGAAAACTCCGTCAAAAAAATTATACACGAACTGTTATTTCGTGCGATGAGAGACAAGGAGTGTAGATACGCAAACTATAATTATCCTGTTGTTGTTATCGTCCTTGTTGTTGTTGTTGCTGAGTTGGCTTTGTGACTAACAGATTAAATACCCCTTTCTTCATCATAATCCCTACTCTCAAGAAACTAATCGCTTTGCTAATAACAATTTTTTTTCTCGTTCCGCTTGGCGGTGTAAAAATTGTGCGAAATCAAACGAAAGAGCTTAACTATACTTTCCGTCTGACGCAAACACACACACACACACACGTTTCAATGCAAATTCGCTTATCGTTTAACTGACAATTTAATTACACACCGAACTGAATGAACATATAACGAATGGAGGAAAAAATCAATCAATGAGTGGAGGGAGCGAGGTGAAGAGAGAAAAAAAATCAGTGCTCATTTCGAGTATCGGTTGAACGCCAAGTCAGAAATAATGGTCCGTCTCGATTTTTTAAGCGAAGTGCAAAAAGATTGTCATGCAACGGAAACGATGCGGCTAAGAAAGTAAATTCAGAGCTAGTGTTAAAGATTGATGAAGCAATGCCTTCACAAATAACACTAATGGCTCACCAGGTGCTTATATTAAAAGAGCCACCAGAGGTTTATTGATCAATAATAAAATCTGAATGTGCCGCCTCCTCGCGAGGGGAATGAATTCAACCATAGCAAGAAGTTTTATGGCACTGCTCTGATCACCGTTGCCAAAAAAAGAACGTGATTCCTGTGGAAATAAAAAAGAAAAAAAAACTTTTGCAATCACTTTTTCCTCATCAAAAATTACAAGCATTTATTGCTGCGTGAAAAAAATAATAAATAAATAAAGATGGTGGGAAAAAAATGTGAAAAATTATTCATAGCAAACAGAGCAATCTATTAGACGTGGTTTTTTTTTTTTTAACCTTTAGAGTACAGTACGCGTAATGGTTCGAAATCAATAAAAATATTTTTTGTTCAACTTTTATTTTCAGGAGGAAACAATTATCGTAAATTCTCTGACTCTGACATCTCCCAATAGACATATTAAAGTTTCATTTTAATCCATATATTACTCGTTGCACAATCGTACGCGATACATATTTATACTTCGCTGGCTTTCAATTTTACAACAGAAAGAACAGGTCAATATCAAACTTTATGACTTTGTATTTACTCAACCCGCAACTTTCACCGAACTACGGAATCGAAAGATCTCCACCTCACAATTGGATAAAGCAAAATAAAATATTATGGGAAAAACTCTCTCCTTTCCTGCACGAAAAATGGACTACCACCCTGATGAGCACCAAGATCAGATACAAACTTCATCCTTCCACATAGAAATTTCTCCCACAGGAATTGATGAGAGACTCCTGAATTCAGCCTTTTTCATGTTTATATGGAAGAGATGGCCCCAAAGCAGGAAAAAACCAGGGCACAAAAAAAAAAAAAAGAAAACCTCCTTTTCTCCTTCACTTCTCTTCCAACTGATTCTCTTTTATTCACATCGTACGACATAACATAATGTTGTCCTGTAATAGAAAAAATCAAAAAAACGACGCGTGTAATCACGAAAATTGCCGCTTGATTAAACAAAATTGTCGTGACTTCGAATACTACACAACTTAGCGAACTCGCGTTACCTACGCGAATTTACCGCTATCATTTATTTCTCGAGTTTGTAGGTTTGCTGTTCGTATATATAAAAGATGCATTATCGTTTCTACCCTCCTCCTTAAGAAGCTCTGCTTTGAAATAGCGCAAAAGGAAAATACAAAGAAACGAACTATTTTTTTCGCCCTCTTTCTTTTCTTCCCTTTCTTTTTGCTTTCTCTTTCTGCCTCTCGAATGGTGAATGTGCTCTGCGTGCTAACTCTCCTTGCCAGAATTTACGGTTATGTGGAGAGGAATGAGCACGTGAAACGGAATAAAGCAACTCTCGAATAAATGAATACCAAAGGCACACTAATACAGCACCCAGGCAACGCTTCATATACACACTCACAACCATTCAGTTCTCCTTTAAAAATAGGTCTCCCTACCACCACTGTAAACAGTCTTAGACGATCCCCTTCACAAACACAATTTTCTCCTCTTGTTATGTGCGCGCTCTTCCACCGTTTCAAGTGACAGTTAAAACTGAGCGAGAATTTATGACAACGTTGAGGGAAGGCATGAAAAAAATAGGAGGGAAAAAAGAAAAGAAAAAATTTTCTTCAACTCCTCCTCACTTTGGACAAGGAAAATTTCTTAACTCGTGCCACCACGCCATCGCTAACATTTTTCTTTGCGGCGAAAAGAGTGTGCCAAGAGTTGAAAATGCGTTTTTCAATTCTTTCTAGAACCAAATGAATTATTTCTTTGGTAATATAAAATATTCCACGCTCATACATCACTTTTATTGGAGTCAGATTTCGCGTTAAAAAGTAAGCAAATTACATCCACATAACGCTAATACTATAAACGGTTTTTAGAAAATAATAAAGTCCTGTTATATAACTTATTTACAAAATCGCCAAATTATCCACCAACAAACAACCTTTAAACAGATTTTCCTTGTTTGGTTAAAACGTCGCGTTGTGCATGATTAAAAATTTAAACCGTCATGCTCCGCACCATGGGCCTAAGTGTACATTAGCAGTGGCATCAACGCAAACTAATTAATTTCTACGAATGGTATTATCCCTACAGCAATACCGAATAAACCTTCACGAAAACTTTTCTAACAACAAAATAACAAAAATAACCAACTCCTTTAAAAAAAAAAAAAAAAAAAAAAAAAAAGACAAACAGCACACCGCGTGATCTCTTTATTTACCGAGCGAATGCGTGTCTTGCAAATACTGATAAAAACAAAAATTATTACCTGAACAAACACAGTTCATTTTTCACCAAGCGTCCAATGCACGTACAAGTATTAACCGAAGCAAATATGCTAAAAACGTTTTTCTCTTTATTTCTAAACCGTGAAAAACCCACGCTCACAATTTACGCGGTTAGATAAAAATAAATTTATATATAGATAAATATACTATATTTGGTAGATAGTGCCTCGAACAGGCGTCAATTAGACCAGTCGTTGAGTCTCCCGCTGACCATTGCCGCGCAAATATATGATGTCGGAGGTCCGCGTCGTGTCGAGGTCTCCTTCGCTCACCCGGTTGAGATGTCGTGAGATTTCGTTTTAACATTGTTTTCTATGACGCATTCCATCTATTATGTAAGGAGAAGTGTAACAAATGGTCTGACAAAATGAACATCATAGCAGTAAGAAGAAAAGGGGGCAGCAAACTGACCAGAAAATGGGCGCTGATACCATGCGGAATGTCACACGATTTTTTTTCCTCTACTACTATTTTTTATTTCCTACCTTAGAGTTGAGCTCAACATCAAAACTCCATCGCAAACAATGTTTGTCTTTACAAACTAACAATTTAAAGGAAAAAATCCCTCCAAATACTCTTCGCATATCTCTTTAAATCTCGTCATTTACACAATCGATACCAGCGCGCCCTTTTCTTCAACAAAGTCAACACCAATCGACTGACAAAACGAGGAGGAAAATAAAGGATTTTCTTCTGCTATGCATGTGCATACACAACAAACCTCAATGGGTCCAAATAGCAAAAGAACTAACTTCTCTCCTCTATACGAGATAAAAACCAAAAAACCAAAAGAATCTTAAAATAAAAAAAAAAGTCTTGCCGATATTCTCCAGCGTCTCAAGTTGATGCTAACATTGCATTCCTTGATTCTCAACTTCACTTGAAAAGTTTAGTAACGATTGATTCGACGAGCTAGAACAAGTTGGAAAGGGAGTGAAGGAAAGCAGAAAAAAAATAAAATAAAAACGACAAGAGAGCAAAATCCCCGTAACTCTGTGACTCGAAATCAATACGGTACCGACAGAAAACCCGATCGAAAGCATCCAAACTTGTTGACTCAAACTTTTCTCGCTCTGGTATTACGACCCGCGTTATCTTCTCACAAACGTGAATTGTTTATAACCTGCGTTTACTATCTTTTTAAGAGTAACTTATACTCGCTTTAAATGGGCCGTATTTTTCAACTTATATAACCGTAAAAATTCTTAAATGGCATCAAATATAATTTTTATTCACCGTCAAAAAAATATAAAAAAAAAAAAACATCACCTTTAACTTCCAAAAAAAAAAAAAAAAAAAATCTAAGCTCGTTATATTTTTCCTGGCATAGAAACGTACATATTAAACATCAACTTAAAAATTCATCCAAGAATCTACAAATCTTATTTGCCATAACCGCTGTGAATCTATAACTGGAAAAAATATGTTCAAACTTTATGCTTTCCAATTGAATGCGAGTCTCGTCGCGTGTTTCTTTGTGTACTATAATCCGAGGCCAAAATCCTCGAGAGAATAGCCCTTACTACTTTCCTTTCTTTCAACCATTAAAGCGAAAACATACGATGAGGGGGGAGCGACGAGTGCGTATGGCTTTTCCAAACCCTTATGAAAGGAGAGAATACCAGAATCGCCATGAGCATGGACAAGAAACGAGGGCGCCCATTCTCTAGGCCGCGTGCACCGGGCAACAGGGGTTCCTTATGGCTCTATAAATTGAGACTCGCCTTCATATCTGCCAGCTTGATCCGATTTTTAACGGCGCGATAACATTTCACTTCGTTTTCCACGGTAAATAAGGCTTTGAGAAAGCGCCTTCCCTCTCTTACCATTTTCACCGGTAACGAGGCAACGCAACCCACGCGTTTACAAAGTCAACACAAATACTGTTTTACTCTTTCGTTCGTTTCTCGCTGTAACGTGTATTGGTACTGCAGTTCTTGTATGTTTGTTTAGCTCTTTCAAAATATTACAAAACTCTTGTTGTTTCCGTCAATGTTTCAAAGTACAGTAAATAGGCGCAAAACGTATCGCGTAAATCCCTTCGACTAGAAATAAAACCCATTCTATTTTTCTACTTTGTTGCATTGACCATCGAAAAAATACGAAAAATATAAAAAAAAAATATTCCAAGCGACGGTTGATTTTCAAATCAAGACAATTTAGCTTCAACTCAGCTCTCCCATTTCTACATTAACAACCGCAAAACTTCGGCTCAGAACAACAACATTTTCTCGCACATAAACGCGTCTGCGAAAAAGAGGACGAAAAAAAAAAACACCGAAGAAAGAAAAAAAACAGCGAAAAACGAGAACGACATTTCATTCTGCAAATGTCTGTCGCTGTATTAACCCAAAATGCGCTGTCAGCAAAGCCTTACTCCCATTCTGATAGACTTTCCAACAACATTTCACGATGCCACACACAATATACATGTTTCAACTGCCACACTAACCTATGATCCCACACTCCTTCTAGCACAGTATAAACGAATTTTTCACCCACACCAGCCGAGAAAGCCTTACAACATATCCTTTCCTTCGCCACTAGGCTTCTGACCCTTAACTACCCGAAGCTTTAGGTCAAAGAGATGGAGAGAGGCTTGACGTTGTGACAGCCAACAGGAGATGTTAGGCCGAGGCTTTTCTGACTCAGAATCGACCTTATGCTTTCCAATGTAGAAGCCACACCAGGCTTGTCATCTGCAGAATGGACACCGTCGGTGCACAACCCTAATAGTACGCTATCTTATTACAACCATACGTGTCGTATAAATCAAAGGATAAAAATTTCTCAAAATCCCAGTTTGCTATCTCGAGCCATTACATAACCAGCACATCACAAATGGAAAGATAAAATAAAAAAACCACCGCAACAAATCACGGATTTTGTAACGCTAGTGCAAAACGTACTGTAAAACTAGTGACTCGTTTCGAATGAAACTTGCCAAGTGCGCAGAGTAAAGACAGCGCATTTAAAATTCAAAACAAAATCCAGAAATCACGCGGAAAGAAACTCGGACAATCACATTAAATAGATCTGAACTGGTTGAGTGGAAAGGCAAATGCTGTTTGCATGGTAATCTCCCTACCACTACTTCACCCAGCAATTCCTCTTTCCATCTCTTTTCTCCCCTCCCTCGCCAAAATGCAGCACAAGGCCCTCTCCACAGCAACAACACATCCATTCTCTTCAGGATATGGCAAACTTAATTGGACTTCTCGTCCGCTCTCCTTTTTTCCCTTTCTCCCTTTATAACAACCCAGTGCCACTGAGTGGAACTGCGAAGAACTCCATTAAAGCAGTGAATCCTGCTTCCTGTTAAAGAGACAGACGTAAGAGACGGGGTGTCCATTTCAATACCAGGCCTTACTATGGAGTAAGCTGTACAGGCCAAGAGGGCAAATTGGGGTGGCTGAACTAATGGTCCATTTCGCAGACATCCTTACACGCTGCGGGGAGGATTGAACGCGAGTTTTTGCCACCGATTCTAATCTCAGGTACTCATCTGTAAGAATGAAATGGAATTTCCAATCTACAATTCACAGAAGGCAAACGACATTTCCCCATACCATATAAAAGGGGAGAAATAATGCAACGCGTTTTCTTTGGACGTTAAATCCTTTGTCAGAACGAGTTCCACGCCAAATCCCTCTGGATATTATAAAGGTTCGATCTCATTCGATATTTACAGCAACTATCGATTATTTTTATATGAACGCGGTGAGTCTAAAGTAATTATAGATGGTTTCCAAAAAACGCCCTCTGTTATTAAGTTATTGCATTTTCCACTTTCCGAAGTTCGGGATGCAGTTAACAAGCAAAACCGTTGCAGCCGAAGTGTTATAAACCTATTCCCTACATTTTCACAATATTGGATTAGTTACGTTGATAGGATTGAATGCTGTTTCGCTTTGATGGGTGCAGAGAGCTTGCAGCGGGGCTTCATTGCTCTACCCCACTTGTGTTTTGCTAGTCTGCCACTGTTGCTTTCTCTTTACACCACCGGCGAGAAAATCCTCTTTTAGTAAATATGACAATAGAAGTAAAAGCAACAAGATTCGACACTCTTGCTCGCAATCGACTCGTTTTACTGCTCGCCCGCCGGAAAGAACGTAAACAACAGGTGGGTTGAAGGATGGAAACGAAGGAAAAAGCGAGACCACAAGACAAGTAAAAAAGAACGAGAAAAGACAGTCAGCGAGACAGAAAAAAAAATGGAAAAAGTCTTCGTCGAACTTCTACCCTCCAGCCCCCACTGAGCAAAACACAGCATCAATTCGAAATCTCATGAGAGTACCGTACGACTGATGGCTTCTTCTGTCTCAATACACGATGCCACTGTTCCTTTCACTGCATCACGCCAATCACTAGTGGGAAGAACCGATGGAAAAGCACTCGCATCAATAAAAAAGAAGAAAAAAAAAGAAACAATAACACGGTATCAAAACCCATTCGTCATAAACTAAGTTACTCAACATCATTCTCCCCAAACGTGCAGATGAAATACAGAAACCGCGTAGAAACAACTCATTACACGAATTTCTATTGGGAAAACAAGAGTATCGATTATTTGGAAAAAGTTTTTTTTCCCCTTTTCTATCAAGTTCTGATGCAAAGTGAGTGAAAGCGATAGGGAAAAAAAGAAGATAAAAAAAACAATACTAGTTTTCTCCCTCCACATCATCCCCAATCAAAAACTTCATTTAGCTCTCGCCCCCCTTATTTTGCAAGAAATGTCTCGGTAATTGAATGCAAGTCTTCGCTGAATTCGAGGTGACCTTTCTCCGCACGACTTTCTCTTCAATCATTTTTCGCGAGGAAACAAACTCTGATGAGCTGCAGCAACGAGGGAAAATGAGAAATTTTTACCGCGCGGGCTTGTATCTGGGAGGTAGCTTCTCTCCAACGTAATAGAAAAGGAAATGAAATGACATAAAATAGGATAAAAAAAAAGAGAGAGAACGCCCTTTAATACATTATTCCTTTTCCTTACATGTTCATACAAAGTTATAATTGTGAAATTTATTGCACAGACGCAAATTGCGCAATTTATTTCTGATTTTGTCGCTCGCTGCTTTTCCGTTATTTCTCTTTAAAAAACATTTCCATCTTCTTGTTTAATTTAAAGTATACTGTCGTATTTACAACACTAAAAAAAAGGTAGTTTACCACGAACGACTTTATTCAGGAGTGTCAATTTCAGACTCAAAAAAGCGGTTGGAGCCAACAATAATTTTACTCCAGTTTGTGTTTGAGAGAAAATTAATTTTTAACCTCCCGCAGACGTTCCTGTAATTGATTTTTTTTCCTCCGTCCTTTTATTTGGAAATCGGAACAACCATCAAGATGAATGGATTTCTCCTAGCTGATTGCTTCGGGATTTCCTACACTTGTGAAAAGCACTTCAGTCGGGATGCTTCGACCGAGAATTCCCACACACATACTCTACCCATCAAAACTCACCAATTCTAAAGTCTACTATTGTCGAGTCACTCTTGGACTTTTTAAACATTCACCAAAATAATACATGAAAGGAAAACAAGAAAGAAAAAAAAAACTTTGCAATTTGCTACCATTCAGAAAGGTGCCGATTGTACAGCAATCCAAATCTCACATGTACAAGACAAACATAAATAAATAAAACATAAATAAAATAAAAAGGAACCCTCAAAAAAATGTTTTTTCTGCGATGTTCGCAAGCGCGTTCCGCTCAAAGACACAATGGATTCCATCTTTTCAGGGTGCTTTCGATTAAGATACGCACTCTTTTCCAATTCTTTCCAAAGTACCATCCAAAAAAAAAGGCATCACGTGGCGTATGTAGAATGAATGATTGAGAAACGAGCAAAATTGTACAGAACAGCATGACATCAGCACAAAATTCAGTCTTGGCTGACATAACGAACGTGAGAGTTGGGGAGGCGTCGGAATCGAGTTTCATACATCGAAGACTTTTTTTTTAAAAAAAAGCTTTTTTCCTCTTTTGTTGCGGTTAGACGAACTAAAACTAGTCGCACCTCGCCAATAGAACTCATTACCTTTAAAACACAAAAGATCGATTAAGAGCTGTAAGCCTTCCTTTTATAAAAGATAATTCATTTGTTGTAATTAAAAGAAGGAAAAAAAGTACTAAAAAATTGTTAGGAATTAAGATAGCAACAAGTCAACACAGATGGTTGGTTAGTAGGCAGAACGATATGGCATCTCCAATACGTGACATTTTACGACTCTCCTTATCACTTTCATCTGCTATTATGTCCAAACATTAACC
>JAQIWS010000844.1:0-15269 GCA_034696085.1 Stigmatogaster subterranea | reverse complement strand
ATCGGGCGGACAAAAAAAAAATCGGGCGGACAAAGTTAAAAATCGGGCGGACAAAGTGCGGCGGACAAAAAGCAGGCGGACAATCGCTTCCTTCCCGTTAATAACTACACACGGTATTAACTGTAAGTGCAAATTCTTGTCACCTGCATGTTGTATGACGTCGCATTTTATGGGTGTAGTTATTTAATCTGCAAAGTGTTTAAAATTCACGCGTAGTTATGCCTAGATGTTACGACGTACCATCAGAGTTGTTTCGACAATCGTGGAATTACCTGTTCAAGGTATCATAGTTAGTTGATTTAGGATTGCTGAACGATGGTTGATTTTTTGAAATTTGGTATGCTGTATGTCTGCATTAATAAAACTGAATGTAATAATTTTTATGTCTGCCTGCAGTTTTCATTTCCAAAAATTTTGAAATTAAATTCGTACTAAATACCTCGTAACCATTTTATCCAACCATTTTACCAATAAATGGTTCAGGATCTGTTGGAAGTTAAGCAATAAAAGAAATCGTAAAACGAATATGTAAAAATTTGGAACCCCGTGTAAAACTTTTTAAATTAATCTTCGATAATCCAATGCTGTATTTGGGTGTACTATGTATGACAGGGGTGTCCAAATTATTTCGGCCTTGGGCCAAAACTTGTAACCGGGGGGCGAAGGGCCGCAGGCCGTATTTTGGATAGTCTTGATGTATAGGTACGGAACACTTTATTCATGATTGCTGCCATCTGATTGCATTTGCGATTTTAAATTTTCTTTTTGTAAGTTACGTTGCCATATGCATTACGAAAAGCGATAAATTTAGATGAAAAATTCTAAATTCTAAATGTAGAAATTGCAGTGCTGAAAATACAGTCAAGTATACATAGTTGCATTCAGGTAAACTAACAGGTAACATTTACGTTGGTTATATAAACCAATAAATTTGTTTCATTAAAGTGATTAAGACCAAATTATTAAGTGATATACTGTACAAATACAAGAGTACAGTAATGTGCCAAATAATTGACAGATTGTATTCATGCGAGATTATGCCCTTACAGTAATTAGTGAACAATCTTCACCATATAATTACCGTGATAATTTATATCCGACGTTAAACTAACTAAAATTTCAGAATCGTTACATGGCCGTGCTGACTACTGATTAACAAAGTCACGAAATTATGTTCACAATTTAGTACAGTACAGTACAACTGAAACTATTTTTTGGTATTACCTTGACCATAAGAAAGGGCAAGTGTAAATATTTAATATATTTGGTAGATTTTGGATGAAAGTAATGGTTTTAAACTACAACAACAATTTTGCGTAACTGTAGTACATTGAATATCAAGAACCAGCACGGTCCTGTGCGGGTTACACATCATATTTACAGAGTAAAAACATGGACATTTTTTTAAATTCTCTTTGAATAAAGAAATTTGAAATTGCACGAAAACAACTCAACGGATATTTTGACAGTATTTACCAATGGAATTGAAATTGGAAAATACAGTGTGTAGGAAAGCTAAAACAGACAGACCTAACATAATACCCAATAAATTTCCGAATGCACACAGTAAGCTAATAAGGCTAAATGCTGGTATTTCGGTAATGTATTCGATTAGACTAGTACTAGCAGATAAACTGATTACAACATAAAAAGGATCAATCAAATCTTGGCTAAGTTTCCAGTGGAATTTGTAAATTAACTGTTCACACGGACGAATACATTTACAGTTTTTTCTGATGTCGTCAGGTAAAACAATTTTAAAGTAGGTTTGCAGCGATGCCTTAGCTGTTTTCGAATTGTGACACAGCGGTTTTTGAAGGTGTTCCATAAACGGCAATCTAAATAATATTTAACGTGTTAGTAATGAAGTTATCGTGGATGTTACCATTATTCTTTCAGCCAGGTGGGTGTTCGATCTATATTCTCTTAACAATTAACCACAATAGTCGTGCAAAAGAATTATGATTTTCAGTGAGTAATTACTAATTGTGGTGTCTATTTAACTAAACGTTCAATGGTCGCAGTTTTAACAAATATAGTTAGACAGTATATTATTATTACCTGCATGTCAGGCGTTGTAGCATTTCATTATTGTAACAATCTAGTCTGCAGTCTTCAAACAGCTTAAAAGTTGTGCATGGTTGCGCCTTAGTTTTACGACGTTCCAGTATAACAGATTCGATATTCAAAATACTTTCGATTCCAGCCGGAATTGGTAATTGATTCAGAATTATGGAGTGAGAGTTCATTTCTTGAGATGCTGCATACATCTGGAGATACAATCTCTGAGTGAGATAATTATTCACACACTGCTAAGGAGTAAAATTTTATCTCGTGCGTTAGGTTAGGATTGGAATTTAAGGATTACTCAACCACTACACATGTAATTTATAGCGTCAATAAAATTATTAATGTATTCACGTTGTCAGTATCATTTACGTGGAAAAGATTTTTTGTACAGTTTTCGTTTCCAAACACATATAAACGTAAAAAATGAAATCGACCAAAACCGACAAAGGCTTCAGGCTCTGATAAATTACACGTGAAAATGATAACAAAATAAGTTCTTTACTAATTTCACATGACGTGTTAATCAACATACCAAAAGTTAGTTTCGCACAAGATCCAGAATACATTTTTGTTCTGTTTAAACTTTCTCCAAATTTTAGAAATTCCTCCTATTGCGCAAAATTACAATTTTAATTTGTACAACGAAATTCACTATAAAATACAAACGTAAAACTATATTTACCATGATTTGTGGATATTGCCGATCCCACAAATATTCAATTGCGGGCACGTCTAATTTTGTAAAGTTTTCGTCAACGAGATCGAGCAGACGCAGATCACATTCATCAATTGACCGTAATTTTGCAACGTCTTTCGTTATATTTGCAATTTCACGACCTTGTCCACACGCAATTAGATCAGGTAGCTGAATAATCTCGTTTTCTCGCAGACTGACCACCACTTGTGTTGGATCACTAACGAAAAGTTGTATTTGAAGAGAAATCAGAATAACTAGAACAAGAATCTGAAATACGATGAATATTATCTTGCAATTGCTTCCCACTTGTGAAATTTTTTTTCTATGATTTTTCTTCAATATCAAAGGGCTCAATTCTTTGTCAACAAGTTTGTGAAATTTTTCGTTAGTCTTTTTCGATGTTTCGATGCTATGAAATTTTTGACTATTCAATGATTGAATAATCGATAATAATGACAAACCCAAAAAAAGACCCAATGTTCCTCCGATATCGACAAAAAGACTGATGACGTCGTATGCAAATTTTTCAGTCGTTTCCATCATCGTTGATTCTCTACTTTTGAAAATTAGGGTGTAATTGTTCTTGCAGCTATTCATTGCCATGCCAAATTGTAGGTACAACTTTGTTTCAGTGCAGGATTTTTTACAGCGGCAATGCAACGTAGGTGAGGTAGCCGTTAGTACATGAATTGTAGTACGTACTACTCGTTCTAGCACAGATGAATCATTTATATTGCTGCAGTCAATAGTATTGGTTTCATTTGACATATATGGCAACCTGAAATAAAATACATGGTTTAAAAATGTACGAAACGGACGATTGGGTTTTATCTGTTGGCGGTCACATTTTAGGGAGTACCATAGCTAAAATGTGGGTGTTGAATATTAGTTACTGACATACTTATATTATTTGATTGGAAGGGGAAGTTGGCGAGTAGGAGTTTTTTTTTGTCTAGCGGGAGAATTTTGCGCGATTTGTCGATCGCAGAATATTGAATGACATTTGTTTAGATTTGAGATGGAACATTATTAAAACTGTAATGTCAAAAAATCAAGGAGTGACGTTAAATCAAGGAGTGTAAGAAAAATCCACTAAACTGCTTCTAGTTAAGATATCCGAAATTTGCAATTGACTTCAGTTAATTTAACAGTTAAATCCGAAATATTTCAAGAGAAATTAATTCGAAATGAAAACCTTTGACCGCGTCTAGTTTAAGTTCGTGTGGAAAGAGTAGCCGATATATAAGATTTGAGATATACCACCTGAGTAAACCTCCGAAATTATCCTTTTCACGAAATTTGATTCCTTACCAACAATCCAACTTTTTAAACTTTTCTGTAAAACAATTGTCGATACATCGCTGTCTAACTGAATTTTGTGACTCACAAGGTATTCAGAAATTTATACTTAAATAAGGAAAGAAAAAAATCCATTATGAATTTAAGTTTTAATTATATTTGTAATTTATACGTACCTTTTTAATAGCATATGTCATGGTCATTACTTGCTCAAAAGGTACATTGTAAGAGTTTTCATACAGGAGTAAACCGTTAATCGCAAACTGTCAAGATTGCAACATTTTTTATCTTTAAAAATAATGTGTCACGTACATACAGTACTGTGCATATACTGTATTTAGATTTTGTTTTCGTTAGGGATAAATATCTGAAACCGTCCTTCGGAATTTTATTTTTTACTGATGTATTTTATTTTAGGTTAAATCATACGTGCGTAATGATAATTGTACTTAAATAAAATAGCTTGGGCTGACGATATCCCCTACAGATATAGTGCCTACCAACGTATTCACATACCGCTATCCATGGTTTTGAACAGTATCTAGGACTTTGCAATTGAACGGTAATAGCTGTCCCTATATTTATTTTTTTACCTAAATGTTACGGTTTTAGATCATTACAAATCAATTATTCAACGTTAACAAGTAATGGCGAATTACTTAGTTTGAAAACGGTTGCTAATCCTGAAAATATAATTTTTTCCGACCATTGAATTATCGATTGGTTAGATAGATAGTTGACACGGCTAGAATTAGCGCGTACGTCATCTAGCACACCTCTCTCCTGAAAAACTTAGAAATGTTATGCGTGTACAAATTGTCTATTTACCGCTTACATTATAAACTTTAATTCTGTCTATGGTTGGTGTGACATTGGTTGCTGCCCAGAATTTCGAGAAATTTGGTGAGCGTAGTCTATGGTGAAATGGAATGTCGATAATTTGTTGCCAACAATCTTGAAAATAATTATTTGTAATTGTATCCCAGTACGGTCTTATCGCTTCGGTGTAGGTGTTTTGTAATGTAAATTCCGGCATGGTAATGAATTCAGTACTTGCCTCGACATCAGTGCTCACTGGACTAGATACGTAATAGTCAATTCTTTCACATATCTGGTAAACGCAGGTAAAAATGCAAGAGATTCCTATAAGCAGCCAAATGCCACGGAAAAATTTGTTGTATATTTTCCGGTGAAAATTAAAAAAATTTTCTATGTCCGTAACATCTTTTTCTTGAAGTTGTAATATCCGACTCCTCACAATTTCTCGCAATTGCTTTTTCAGAATTAAACTTTCGTGTCTGACGTGAGACGACATTGATTGCACTGAAAAATTGATTATTTTATTAGTGGTTAAGATTTTACTGGAATAGATGAGCGAATAAAACAAACTTTTTTTTTCAGTAATAGATAAAAATGCAATCAAAATTTAATTATATCAGTATTAAAAAATCTACGCATTGATTATTGTCGCCACTAAATGACCAAAAATTAGTCGCTTCCGTTAAAATTTTCTTTACAAACTACAGTTCTGCGGTTTGTTTGTAAGACATCAACAGATATTCACTAATAATTACACTACCATGTAATCCGCAAATTTCACAAAGCCAAGCACACATTCGCATGTAGCGCATTATGAATCGTTAGGTGCAAACAAAAAACAAGGGTTAGAAATAGGTACAGTGGGGGGCAGAAGTAAGTTCACACTTCACTGTTGTCGACACATGATGTCAGCACAAAAACAACTACGGCATTGGTCAAATGATCCCGACGTTGCTGTTGTCGTTGCCGTGTTATGGCATGCAGAAGGTCTCTATTAGGCAAATGCAGTTTGTAACTTAACGACTAGCAGATGTAATCAACAAAGTAGCATCAACCTTCCGCACATAGTGATAAGTGTTGTTCAAGGTATAAGGATATACTGTACACAGTGGCTGTACACTTTAGCCGCAAACGTTTGTAGTAAGGTACGAGTAATATCTGTAATTGTTTTGATGTCTTATAAATAAGCAGATGTGTCTACTTTCCAGTAATTGAGTGAGAAAGAAAGTGCATATTTTGCTACAAGAAAATGTTTACCTTGACAACTAAGTAGATTTTTGAAACGCGTCTGCTTCATTAAGCGAGATGTGAGTGTACACTGTTTTAAATGAAAATACCGAAAAGTTTTTAATTTGAAGTACAGTATAAGAAAATGCACTGTGCGCGGTGTGTTCACTTGAACAAACTCAATAACAGAAAAAAACGAATACATGTGACTTCCCACAATTTATAACTTTCCCTACTACTCCCTTACTCGGCTTACGCACTGGTAAATTTCTTATTTTAATTATGTTCTCTTACGTATCTCTTTTTTTTTGGCTTATTCTCATTTCTTACGGTCTTTGTTTTATTCCTAAGAGAATAACTCTTATTTTACTCGCTTGTTTAATATCATGTTTAATCTTAATCTTTTACTCTTATATAATCATTGAGATTGCCTGGTCAGTGAGACCTCAATTGTACAACATCAAAGATTATTTTGGTGGTACACGATATGCCGTGATGACGACATAATAAATCGCGCAAGCACAACATTGTTAATTGTACCTACCTGTTTGTCAGCTACTTGCTGTCTAAAGATGTTTTCTAACGAATTGAATATTCTGATTTGGGCACCCTTAATGTTGTGAACCAACACGAACACTGACAACAGTAAGTTCCGTGTTGCTAACAATTGAAACAAAAACTAGTTACTGTTTTCCGAGAAAAAGTAAACAAGAGTTGAAATTTTTCATCACAGCATATAATTCTTTTAAACCGTAAATTGAATGGTGTACATTTGCTTTGTTCTATTTTATTATTCCAATAGCGTTTCACAATTTTCTCTTACGTACATTCATATTCTATTACCTCTCAGTAATAGATTTTGTAAGTACTTTGTGCGTTGAACATATCGGTAGATTGATTTTTTTAACCACAGTGTACTGTATTTTCACGTCTGAAATTGGTAGCTTTGCAAGTTTCTGAGAAATATAATTTTATTTGCAACTTAGTTTTCACGTTTGACATTGATTACTTCGCGATTTCTGAGAAAAAGAAATTGTTTTTCGTTCTAAATCGAAATCGACTTTTTTAAATAACTGTTTTTAGTTTTTTGAATAACTTTTGACAACAGTTTGGTTGTTTGTTAAAACTTTAACACACTGTACGTAAACCGAATTGATTTAAGGCCTGTAGAAACTTTTCACAATGCAACTGCCTTAACAAATAATAAAAATATTACTTCATTGTTTTATTGGTAGAAAAAAATTACTGTAGTGATTAATTCACTTCGTTGTGGTATCTTTTGTTCAGTCCTGTGAGTGTACATAAATCCTGTTGTGAGTGGAATGCTGAGCAATTAAGGTAAAACCCAATGGAATTTTACCCATATCCGTCCTGAATAGTCTTTCGCAGCGTTGCTTCTTATTAAAATATTTTTTTAATTTTCCAAGGCAATGTTGCTTCTTATTAAAATAATTTTTTAATTTTCCACGGCAACGTTGCTTCTTATTAAAATAATTTTTTAATTTTCCAAGGTTGCTATGAATGAGTGGGTTGGACAAACAATTTTGCTTGCAGAAATTTTTTTAATTACATGTTACGATGTTGAGTTTCTTCTAGCTACAATATCGGAAATTTTTAATGCAGTCACTCAGACTAAAAGAACACCTTTAAACTCCAGTAACCATAATTTCCATTAGAGTTGTCAAGGTGTTCTTTTTAACTACATCTTGACAACTCTAATTGAGGTTACTGTATAATGACCGTGAGATTGGCTGGTTTAATAATAATTAATAAAATACAACGAGAAGTAATGTTTTGTTTTACGTTAATCACGTAAATAGAAAATGGGAAAATATGTAACAAAATACTTTCGACAAAAGCAATTGCTGTGAAAACCATAATAATTTTCATTGTCCAAAAATTAGAGTGATATGCCACCATTTTTTCCTATTCTTTCAGTGTTTACAAGAACCTGAACTTGCAAGAAAAAAACTTAACGGATGTTTTGCCATTATTTAACAGCAGTACTGAAATTGGCAAACACAGCGTGTAAGAAGGATAAAACAGAAAGACCTAATGTTATACCTAATAAATTCCCCAATACACATAATAAACTAATGAAGCTAAATGAGGGTACCTCAGTTATATTTTCAACTAAATTAGTATCAGAGGAAAGGTGGATTGAAATAAAAAAAGGACCATCCCAATGCTGAGTTAGGAATCCCCAATTGAATTTAAAAATTTCCTGTGTACAAGGACGAATACAGTTACAATCCTTTTTATTTTCGCTCGTTAAAATAATTTTTATATAAGTTTCCAGAGATGCTCTAGCTGTTTTGTAATTGTAACATAACGGTGTGTGAGAGATGTTCATAAATGGCAATCTGAAATCAATGTTAAAGTAAGCGTGTTAGAAACGGATTAATCATTTATTGCTGTACTAAACTTAGCAACAAAAGTTAAATTGTGTAGTCATTCAAAATGCTCAATGCGCAGGATTTGTATTTATTTTGTATTGTAACAACAATTTATAATTTCAGGATAAATTGTCGCTGTGTGTAAGTTATTACCTGCATGAAACCTGCTGAAGTATTTTACTTGAATAGCAATGTAACCTACAGTCTTCAAAGTCCTTAATACTCGAGCATGGTTTTGCAGTGGTACTACGATGTTCTAATAAAGATGTTTCGACAAGCATAGAACTGTGAGTCCCGGGCATGATGGTTAGTTGATTTAGAACAGCGGAATGATGGTTGTTTTGTTCAAACATTACGTAGATCTGAAGTTAAAATAATTGAATGTCAACATGTGGAATAATGTAATTTATCTTGTGCATTAAGTGAGACATTCAACATCTGCAATGGCAAAAATAAAGAAGAGCGCTCCTCGCAAATGATTCTCGGAATTAAATTTATCACGGGTTATTGACGTTGCACATTGTAATGTCGTGTGTCACACAGAAAAAAATAAATCTTTACATGTTGTGAAAAATTTGTCTCTTTTGTGTACGGTACTAAAACTGTCGCTTTACTTCATATTTCACATCATGTAAGGATCTTTTTTCCTGTAACAATTCTTGCGAATGGTAGTGCAATTTATTGTTATTGTAACTCGCCTGGAATAATTTTTTTAAGCAACGATCATTTCCAAAAATTTCGAAATTAAGTGCTTGAATACTGCCCATACCGACAAAGGGTTCAGGATCTAATACATCAAAATCACTTATGATTATATAAAAACTATATTTAATATACCAAGTCTCACACACTCGTCACATAACCTACCGAATTCCAATTTTGTACAAGTTCCTGAATACATTTTTGCTGTGCCTATATGCACTCGGTCAGATAATAAGTCCATCTTATTACAAAATTTTGTCATTTATAATTTATACTGAAAACATATATTACTCACCAAAAAGCACATTTGAACTCACCTTGATTTCAATCCGTTGTATTTGCCATAAGTACTCGATTATGGGTATGGTTAAATTTATAAATTTTATGTGAAGGAAGTTAAGCAGATGCAAATAACATTCATCAATTTGAACAATTTTTGCGGCTTTTTTCATAATATTTGCAACTTCACGTCCTTGACCACAAGCAATTATATTAGGTAAATAATCGTTTTCTATCAAACTAATTGTCATTTGTGATGGATCACTGATATACAGTTGTAATTGAAAAAAGATTAGAATAAGTAATGACGCAATGAGAAATAAGACGAAAATAATTTCGTAGTTAATTTTCCGTTGTTGATGTTTCCGCAATAACTTATGCATCTGGTGGTCAATGATTGCCGTAAATTTTTCGTTTTTCTTTTTAGATTTTTTGTTGTGGTAAAGTTTAAGGCATTGCAGAAATTGAAAAATTGACAACAGCGAAAGACCCAAAAAAAGACCCAGAGTGCCTCCAAGATCCACGACAAGATCGATTATATTGTACGCAAATTTTTCGGTTGTTTCCATTGTCATTGGTTCTCTACTTTTAAAACTTAAAGTGTAATCGTGTACATAGTCAGTTGGTTTCATATCAAATTGCAGATACAACTTTGTTTCAGTACATGATTTTTTACAGGAACAATTTAACTTAGGTGAAGTGCTCTGTAATATAAGTAACGACACTTTATAAACGATATATGGCATGCCTGGGTGATCCAAATTGCTGCAGTCTATCTTCTTCATCTCATTAGACATGAACGGTAGCCTGGTTAACACAATTTTTAAAATTAATAATTTTTTTTAACATGTATTAATCAGTATTGAAGTTTTGCTTTGTGATAGAAGATTAAGTATAGATTAAAGTGGTTCATATGTGAGACTTGACGATGCTTAGCCTAGTCAATCAGAGAAATGTGTTTGGTAGAGTGTGGTGAAGTGTTTGGTTTTGTTAAAGTTAGGATTGTAACGTAACATTTTATACAGAAAGGCTTGCATATGCTCCAAAGACAATATACTTGTAGAATGCTTTAAAATCAGTCATGTTGAATAACGTAATTCATTACCAACAATCCAGGTAATTATATTCCATCGTTAAGCACTGGAGGATACATCGTTTTATAACTGAATACTTTGACTTGCAGGGAGATTTGGGAGTATTTAGAAATTGGTACTTGCAGACAAAACAATGAAAATTTGTTACCAGTAGTAATTTTCATTTAATTATTATTCATACTTGCTTTTTTAATTGCAAACGTTATTGCCACTTTGTGCCCAAATTGTGTAACAATGGCATTGTGGAATGGTAGGTCAAGGTTAGTTGAAAACTGTGAAAGTCCAAAATTTTTATTCTTTAGAAAGTATCGATTATCTGGAACGAAAATTCTTATTTTGATTTTGGTAAAAATAAATTTGCAGTATTGATTGATAATACTACAGCAATTTCCTTTTTACCGCTAACATTTTTATTTTAGATGTTATACTGTACACGGTTATACTTAATAATGAATAGAACGTACTACAGTAACATTAATGGCGCTCAGAATGTCAGAACATAGAAAATAAACCGGGTGTTGTTTGATACTTACTATTACATATGGCCGCCAACAATATCCAGGAGATACCAATTGAACAAGAAAGGTTGTTCCGATATTTATTTTCTTAGCTAAAAGTTAAAACTTTTCTGTTATTGTAAATTATCATCTAAAAGTAAGTTACCTAGCTTGAAACGAGTTGCAAATCCCCTTGCTGAGATTTTTTCAGTCCACTGTATTATCGATTGGTCAGAGAGATTAGAATTAACTTCACGTCAGCTAAGACATTCTCATCCTGGGAAATTTAAAAGATTGTGTTTGAAATACGTTCTAGTTATGTTTCGAATGTTTGTTTACATTATTTCCATCGAAAACCATAATTCTTTTGATGACTGGAGTAACATTTGTTGCTGCCCAGAATTTCGTGAGATTTACCGGCCATTGATCAGGTTGAAATGCAACATCTGCTATATTTTGTAAGCATTGGAGTTTTTTATTGGTAATATTTTTACTGGTAATATTATCCCAATAAGGTCGCATTGCTTCGGTATAAGTGCCATCTAATGCAAACATTGGCATGACAATAGGTTCAGTGCTCGCTGCCACGTCAGTACGCACTGGACTCATTATATAATATTCAATCCTATCGCAAATCTGGTAAATACAGGACAAGGTACACAATATTCCAATAATCAGCCAAATAAAACGGGAAAATTTGTTGGGAATTTTCAGACTGTAAGTTAAAAAAATTTCAATATCTGTAATATCGTGTCGTCGATGTTGAGTTATCCGATTCTTCACAGCATGTCGTATTTGCTTTTTCAGGACAAAATTATTTTGTTTGATGCGAGAGGGCATTGTTGTCGCCATGAATCTGCAATTTTAGGGAGTAGGTTTAATTTTGTTACATTTGTGAGCTAATTAACTAATTAATTTTTTGAGTACCAATATTTAACATTTATTAATTAATTCCAAAAATATTGTATCCGCACATGAATTGGTAACCACTTTAAAGAGCTTGGGGGCTGGAAGGGAAGTTTGAGTTTTATAACGGGATTACCAATTGTGCGGATATGATGTGTTTGGATACCAGGACGAGTAGAAAAGTGAGTGTGCCGTTTCTGAGGACGGTTTTCGTGGAGAGTTAACAATAACGGGACGTTAATTGTTGGTATGTATTTTATTCTTCAATTCTTTTTGTGTTCAACCCGACCCACGGTGGAATTGGGGGAAACGTGAGTTTTTGGTATAACGCTCAAAACCACGCACGAGATTTTTAACTTGACTTTGATAGGCGAACATGGTCTCCTGTCACACTGTAGTGGTGTGTTAATTTCACAGATTAATTAAATTTGCTTACCCAATTTGATGGCTAAATTTCTTAAGACGTGATGAATATTACTGAGCGTAAAGATATCAACTCAGCCTTAGTAGAATATTTTGTAAATTGCACGCCTTAGACCTTGTGTAGCTGCTTCTTGATGTAGTTTTACTTTTTGTTACCGCTCCGTGAGTTCTACCCGTGTACTACCGTATAATGACTGTTGATTGATTTTTTTCCTGCTGCTTCTGCTTGACGGCTGAAATTGCTAGCTTGGTAATTTCGGAGAAAAATAATTGTGTAATGTCTGTTTAGAAAAAAACATTTCGGTAAAAGTTGCTGTCAATTGTTGTTATTACAGTTGGAAGGTAATTTGGAGAAGAAATTGCTTGATATTAATTTTTGATATCGTGTTCTTTCACAATGATAGCTGTCGTCTCTTGTAGTTAATACTGTATAAACGGTTGGATTGCGTGACTCAATTTATTTTCCCGTGTTGTGTATTGAGTTATTAACTCAATATTGCTACCCGCGCAAGAACTAATTTGATTCGTCAACTTTTGGTAGAAAAGAAATTAGTAAAAATTAATTCAGGATTGCGTTAACATTACTCGATAAAAAAATTGCTATTATTTTTGGTGATTATGAAATTAATGTCGACTGATGCCGTCATAAAAGAGGAAGTTGCTATTTTATTCTTTAATAAAATGGTGCTCAAATCATATTGACAGTACCGGACTTTGATAAGAATTGTTGAATTGTGAATTAGGAAAATTGTAGTGGATGTCAAATTTTATTACCACGTGAGTAAGTGTTGCTTTCAGCACTGACAAACTATTTAAAAATAACATCAAGCTTATAAATTCTAGTCAAGCTGTCACTTACTTACCGTCATAGAAAACTTTTATTTTTTCCTGTGTGAGATAGCGAAATGAGAAAATCAATGAAAATCATTCAGATAAGTAGTTGTAGAAAAATTATTATGATATACTGTTTTATTTTTCATGTAAAAAAGTTCTCTATTTTTCATAAAACTGTAAGCAATCGTTTACTCAAAGAGCAAAGATGTAGATATCAAACCGTCTTTGTCCTGGGAATTAATTGCTTCGGTAAGTGGCACTGTGAATAAATATTTGGTTATATTTGGCCAAGATTAAAACAAATTTTTATTACAGCTTCAACTGGAGGAAATTTTGTCCTAAAAATGTTTGCAGAAATAGAAATTTGCTAATTTCTCCTTTGCTAATAAGTAAAAATTAGTTATTAGATAAGGATAACGTTTGTGACGAATTTATTTTAATTTTTAGAGCGCAAGGTTCAAACGAGCACGGCTACGCCAGTGTGATTTCCAAGGACCACGTGATCGTTTTTCAAGAGCCTTCGTCGTCGTCGGTGTCGTTGCAACCTGATTTGTCTTCGTCGGCCTTTGTTCACTGAACTTTGTGGTAATCACGCCTGGCGGCAACAACTCCCGAGAGAAGGTAAAAAAAGAAACTCAACTCTATCTAATTTAATGTGATTCCCGAAATTGTGAAAATGTGAACCCCCTCCCCCAACACCAAAAAAACACTAGAGAACGGCTGGGATTCGAACACGCGACCACTGAAACAGAAAATACCTCAAGTATAGTAACGCGCTAGACCGTTCGGCTATCGTGGACAGTGAGACGCAACCGCCAAATTTAATATGCCCGTCTGCGTTACGATACGCTTTGCGGAAAGTCACTACCATCACTCTCACTCTCTTATTTTTTTATTCCCACTTCAGTTTAAAATTTAATTGTAATTTTTTATTCATTTTTTTTTAATCACCCTCCAAATGTGAATGGTTTTATATGAGAATATTTTTCTCTTTTTTACACAAGTATGAGCAAAAAGTACGAACCGAAAGAAGGAGAGCGAGTAAACGACAAACATTACTTCGATAACTAATTTTTAATTATGAAACTACTTTTTAACGCTATCTACTCAATTAAAATTAATTAGCACAGTAATTATCACTGGCATAATTTACAGTTCAGACTGTAGGCCGGTGTTTGGGTGATGTATTCAATTAAATTAGCTATATCACCGATATTGATTTCAACAGAAAAAGGATCAGCTAATAACGCGGAACTCAACCAGTGGAATTTGAAAATCGTCAGTTGGGTACGGTATATGAAAGTTATTATTCTAATAACAGCAATAATTAATGAGCTGTGACAGCAATCGTCATGAACAGGGCTTTTGCCACTGAAGGCAATGGGTTGTCAGCATCAGCTGCACTGAAATTCCAGTGTGGCTAGTGAATTTTTTACTGTAGACGAAGATGTTATTGTAGGGGTTGTCCGTAAATGATACCTGGCTAAATTCCAGATTTTCTGACACCTTTCCTTCATCACGCATACTCACAGGTTAGCAGTACATGGTCGTATTCCGCTGTCACATTCCTGGCGGAATCCCTCCCGCTCCCTTTAGAGCGTGACTTCTATGGACAAACCCGTAGTGTGATATTACCATGTTTGTTAGTAACTCGTGTAAGCTATTATAATATGCAGTTGTATTAACATTATTTACTTGAAATAAATTTTGTGTACAATTTTCATTTCCAAACAATTTGAATTTAAACGACCGAGCATGGCCTACACCGACAAATAATGTACAGTATGCGACAAAATTATAAGCCCACTCTATTTTTGCTTCATTTCTACAAATTGAGCGCTCGTGGAAACGTGAAATTTACTCCACACTTGCATAATTGCTGTAGAATGCTGCAGAAAAATTGTTGCGATCATTGTTAAAAATTTTATGTCAACAATTTCAGAAAAATAAAATTTTGGGTGCGTCAAAATTATAAGCCCACCCAACTAAAATTGAGTTTAATGGAGGTTTCCATGAAATTGGTGCA
>JAQIWS010000843.1:0-15269 GCA_034696085.1 Stigmatogaster subterranea | reverse complement strand
CATTATAACGAATTCTCGTTATAACGAACAAATTTCGCCGTCCCTTGGAGTTCGTTATAGCGAGGTTCGACCTGTACACTTCAATTGAATAGTCACGTGTTTTAATTTGAACATGTTCCTTAATCTGTGCCAGCAGTAATCTAATGAAAATACTTTTTGTCCTTGTTAGTGCAATTTCAGTTACAATACTTTGGTATTTATAATTAGACCTCACGTTCTGATCATGACAGTTTTAGGAACACAGTCAAAACTTAAATACACCAAACTGGGAAACAAATGTCGACGATAATATACAATAAATCACAATCAATGCATTATAAAAAATTTCGTGCATTGTCCTTTCTTAATATCAAGGAAAAATTACCTTACAAAATCAAGCAACTGGCGTGGTCTGATGTACGGACTTGAATAAGTTAGTAAATAACTCCAGACCAGAACTCTCAATATCATGGTAGAATTTGGTGTTCACGTAACATACACAAATGCAATAAAAAAAGTTCGTAATCTTTAAAATGTCTTAGATTTACTACTTTTTAATTCATTTTCACACTTTTACATAAACACTCGGAGATCTCCGTGGGAATCAAGTGAATGAACGATATAGCAATGCTTATGCGAATGTCTTGTAAAGGAGTTTGAAAAATTGAGTTGCAAGGAGTGGGGTATTAGAATTGAAATAAGACTGCAATTGCAATAATTATTTTATACTCCTGCATGTAAGATTTCCCCTAACGCCAAAGGAAATGAACAACCTGAATATAAAATGACCGAACATTCAACAATAGCAACAGAGGTCTATTATTCGTCGATCTATACTCTGACCAAGATGTCGCTAACAGTAAATTGCTATTGTCAAAAACCTTGTACTCAAGTTAAATTACACTTGAAATCTAAAAGCAAACCAATATCACGAGTAAAATATTTAGTTGAATGTAAAAGCAGAGAATTAACAACGATTGCGATATTTTAATGAAGATTATATTGATCTAACGACAAATGTTTACAATGTGGTTGGTCGGCGATTGAAATAATCTATGTCGTGCGCTTTTCGGCACTGCTTACCTTATCCAATGAGTGGTACCAGTCTTGATCGAAACCATGTCATATAAAGATCAGTCAGAGTTTGTTTACTCTTGAAGCAAATGTCTAAGTTAACGCGGACAAATATTTACCACTCATTCACTATGCAGTCACGAAGCTTCACCGTTTCATTTTGCCTGTTTACTCACTGATATCAATAGTTTTCGCTATCAAACCTTTACTTCCACAAACAGTTTCTTTTGTAGTTTGTCATTATTGGTTAAAGAAATTACTTTGAATAAAATGAACAACAACTACGAGTTGCAATCATTAGATCGTCTCACCGAGGTCATCTCCTACATGTGAGGTATTTTCCCCAGTAAACCTTTCTATTTAAAGCCGTGTATTTTCTGTTTCACGCCACCATGCAAGAAAACCCGACGCTTTAATCTGAGTTTTAGTTGCGTTGTCAATCCATTTCTTAGCCACCTCGGGAGTTACGGTTCTGAAAAGACGCGGTTGGCAGAGCTAGAAGAGGGACTGATAGGGATTGGATTGCATCGTGATTCTTTTTATTATCGTTTGGTTTTTTTGGTAACCAAAAAACCAATTCACGTTGTGAAAAGTTCAATTCGAATAACACAGACAACGATGGCTGCATTCAATTTCATTAAGGTAAGATGACTTTGGCATACGTGACTTTTTTCACGTCATTCTCTATACTACTTATTTTTACTTGAGTTAAAAGTGGCACTGAGGTGGTAGGCACACATTCCACTTTCTTTTTGTTTATTTTTAGTCATGGTAACAATTTTTATATTTTAGTCTTGTAAAAATTATTTACACTCGTTTTATCCTTTTTCTAAAATCCAACGAAATCGCAAATTTACACCGCTGAGGCAGTTTTGTCGATTTACGGGGCACACATAAAATAAAATATACAGTATTCAATTTAATTTTCTGGATATTTAATTTTCTGGATATTGATAATAGAGAGGTTCTGCGCACAGTCCTAATTCCAACAGCTAGCTGATTTCAACGCATACGTCATCAGTCTTTCTGGTGACGTCACCGAGTCAAGCAGTCTTAGATTTTAGACGTCGTGTTTACAACTCGAAAAGTCTACTCTAGGCGTTATTAATGTACGTGTATGGAAGTAGTATAATTTTGAGTGGAAAATATGTGGAAAAAACTGGAAAATAGTAGTAATAATTGTATGGAAAGTGGTGAAAAATGGAATGTGGTTGGAAAATTTGAAAATTAATGGAAAATTTGAAAAGTAATTGGAAAATAGTTGGAAACAGATGGAAAATGATGTAAAATGAATGGGAAATAATGGAAAGAGGTGGAAAATGATGAAAAATGAATTAAAAACGAATAAACAAAGAATGGAAAATGATGGAAAGTGAATGAAAAATAGTGAAAAGTGAATGAAAAATATTGCAAAAAGGTGGAAATTGAGTGAAAAATAGCGGAAAATGATGGAAAATGAAGGAAAGTGAATGAAAAATGATTGAAAAATGGTAATCAGTGATTGGAAAATGAATGGAAAATTTGTGTACATATTTGAAAAGAATTGAAATTCCATCTTTTTTTGGTTATATTTATTTTGTTTTTCACATCTTTTCAGTATTTTCCATTCAGTTTACGTCAATTTTCATTCAGTTTTCATCATTTTCCATTCACTTTCCAAAATTTTTTTATCATCTTCCAGTCACTTTTAACCGAGCATTTCGGTATACAATGCCAAACGAGTGGACGTTTGGCCAGAACGAGAATCGCAGTAGCAACGGGCACTGCAACGGCAACTGCGAATCCCTGGCGTTGCCGTTGCAGTAGAACGGCGCACAGAACCTGTCTAACATCTCCATGTACCGCATGTAACATATTGAGACCTTTAACTTTTCAGGTGACCAATTTGGCTTAAACAATTAAGTGACGTCAATTGCAACACGTGACAATTTACGCTGTAAGGAGTATCGCAGTCTCGGTGTGCAAAAACATTCACTCAACATAGCGTTGAGTTATTTTATTTGTCGTATTCACTGACAAGCTAAACTAAAAATAATTTGAATTAGGTACGGAGTATTATTTTGAAGTACGGTAGGGTGCCGATTATCAACATGTACGAAAACAAACGTTTCAAACTGAGATCAAAAAGATTCCAGAACAAACAACAATTGCGACGACAAATTCAACAATTAATGAATTCAAACGATTTAACTAACATTGAATCATTCTTCACCAAACTTGCAAATCTCTCCAGCATTAATGTTCGGATTGTTTGGTCGGCTATTGGAATAATTTGTTTTGTTACATGCTGTTATCAAGTATATGACCAAATCCACTACTTTCGATCCGTCCCTATTAAAACTGTTGCTGATGTTAGCAGTGACGCAGTTGCAATGCCTGCGTTCACAATAACAGGAATTGACACCGACTTATTGAAGCCTTATTGGCAATATGTGCCGAGTTCATACAGGCGTGCAGTTTGTTTTGACAAGAGTTGGCTTATCATCTCCATTCTCTCACAAAAAAAAATTAATTTGATATTATCGGTAGTGTGGGCAGCATTTAATGTAACTTCGAATATAGAGAACATACGTGTTTCACTTGTAAGTGATTCGATATATGATAATTAAAGAATAACTATAAATCAAGATTAAATTTTTGTTCCACTTTACGCAGAATGAAATTTTTTTAGCTGAAGTGCAATTTACCTCTGGAATTGTAAATAATTCTAATAACTTAGAATTAATTAAATGGTCAGAAAGGTATACGATGTATGGATCTGCAACCGCTATCAAATTAAGTAATCCGTTACACCCAACGTTTATTAACCCTTTGAGAGCTGACAATGTGTACATTTGTCACAACTCCCGTAGACTTAACATTAAACATGGCGACCATCAGCTGTCAAAGGGTTAACATGATAATAAAAATATAATTTATTTTATTTTACAAAGGCAAAAAAGTTAAACCAGGAACGGCCGTGATTGTACAACTTTGAAAATCGGAAATGTGCGAATCTGATGCACACGTAATGGTATAAAATCAATCTGTTCTATTTGTTATCATTAAATAAATGCTGACATACAATAACACTGATAGGTCACAATTGATAAACTTTTGCCATTCTACACCCATATCGTGAAAAAATTTGGTCAAGAAGTGACATTAACACACGCAATGAAGAAAGTATTAATGTTATTACTTGTACAATTCTTAGAATTTTGACTCTAACTATATTGCAGTACGTTTTCGTAACTACACCACAATCTCCGTGTGAATCAAGTGAAAGAGCAATGTATCAATGCTATCGAGAATGTCTTGTAAAAAAGTTTGAAAAATTGCATTGCAGGTGCGAAAAAAGAATATTAATTTAATTAAGATTTGAAATATATAAAACAAATATTTTGTAAAACTTGGTTCAGATTACCATTTGTACCGAAGGAAACGAAAAGACCTCAATGCAAAATGCCAAACCACTCAACCGTACTGAAAAAAGTCTTCACCATGTCGACAACAATTATACTAACGACATCACCAACAGTAAATTGTTCTTGTCTGAAATCCTGCACTGAAATAAAATTATATTTGAAGTCAGAGAGCAAACCAATTTCAAAGGAAAAATTTTTGCTCATTTACAAAAACAGAGAATCAACAACGACTGAAATATCTGAAAAATATGCGTATGAAGTTGTAAATCTTATAGTTGACATTGCTGGTTCTTTAGGTCTCTTTCTGGGCTTATCTATTCCTGCTATATGCCACTTGATGTTGATGAGTTTAAATTATAGCTACAAATTACTTTCATACGACTTAACTATTAAAAAACCCATTATGAGGATACTAAATTCTAAAAAGGTCAACGTTGAAAATAATCGAAAAGCAATAAATTATTGCAAATTTGTTGTCGTCACGTTAATAGTTATCATATCAAGTGGCCTGATTTATCTTCAAGTAAAACTTTATTTGACCGACCCAACGCAAACCATAATTAGCTTAACAGAAAATGGCACGATTTATTTACCAAATTTCATCGCTTGTGGTCAAGGACGTAACATTGATCATTTATTGAGCAGACTTGCAGATCTTACAAAAACTGATGTATGCCAATTGCATTTTTTGGATTTAATTGACGAGCTTGGAACTAAGCGCGGAATTAATACATCACTACAATTAATTGAAGTATTGTGGGAATATCAAAAGATTGACATTGTGGTAAGTGTTATTCATGTCATTATTACGACATCTGCTTTTTTATATTCTTATTATGTAGAACGTGCAAGGATTTACAGCGAATTTAAAGGTAAACGTAAGTTCAATAAAAATGCACTCCGGAACATGCACGGAATTTTCACTCGGTCAGTAAAGTAAAGCGATGTATTTTTAAAATTTTAATAGCGATAATTATAAATGTTAACAGAACCCAGAACAATCGGGGGTACAATGGACGCAGAACACTTACAATTGATGTGGTTTGGAAATCTTATGTGCAAAAAAACGCATTTTCAAGTAAAGAATCGTATCTTTTTCTATTTTCTTGACTTTTAATTTAATTACTTTGCGCAGATGTACATGTTATCTCCGGAAAAAAATTATCATTCCGCAATTCTTAATCAGTTAAACATCATGCCTACCCTGAATCAGCGTGCGGAAATTCACACAAATGTGGTAAAATATCACAATTCCACATCTCAATTATGCGTCGACACAAATCAATTTGAAAAATGCAAACTGTACTGCTACGACAAATTGATACGAGAATCGATTAAGTGCAGGTGAGAATAGTAACTTTTTGTGTGGGAAAAAAAATTCGAGAATAATTATGTCAATTGAAATCAGATTACCATTCATGAATAATACGAAGCGAATTCTTTGCAAAACGTCAACAACTGCGAAAGAATCTCTTTCAACGTATCTAACTATTATCCAGCGAAGTAATACTCAACATTTCTGCAATTGCACACGGCCATGCATCGAAACGGTGCAAAAAATTCACTGGGTAAGCAGTAGTGCAATTACTTGCGGCGGTCACAAAGCATACGACTGTCCTTTTGTGTCTGTTGACATTGGTACCGAGACTACCTTAATCGAAAATGTGGTTGAGATTCCTTTACGAAGCATGATTAGTTTGCTATGCGAAATAGGTAATATTGTAGGGATAACACTGGGAGTATCCGTTTTAAGCTTTTGTGAAATTATTTTCGGGCATTGCGATAAAATATCAAAAAAATTCCGCAAATACAGGCCTTCTTCGGAACCGCGGTGGTTACACTCCCGAAAAATGCCGCAGATGATGAAACCGCGGTTGGCGAGGTCTAGCAGCTATCATTAGCATGGTGGATCTCGGATAATTGTAGACGGTTATCACGCATGTCAAACAATATATTCAGGTTTAGAAGTATTGTACTACCTCTGTACATCATTTGAATTCCACTGACCGTAAAAAAAAAAACTTATTACGGTAAAGGTAAAAACTGCGGATAAATGAATTTTTCCGGGTAAAAGAAAACTTTTGTTTGCAAGAAAAAAAAAAGTTACACCGAAAATCGCAGTTGAAAAATTGTGGTTGGTGAGGAAACCTGTCAATATGCCATTTTTTGCTCGTTATTCACTCCTTCTTTGCAAATTAATCCGTTGTCGATTTAACATTACCCAAAATAAATATCGTGACATAAAGATTGATCATGTAATAAAATAAGCTTAATTGCTGGTTTCTTCTTAAAGTTTCTACAAACTCAATGTCAAAAATTTAGTCCTGAGTTTTATTACTCTTAATTTTAAGTATACAGATATGTGATACAGTATACAGATGTTTGTAGTACTAACCACTATAATTAACCAATAATTAACCAATTGCCATATTACGATCTTACCATGGTGGAATTTGGTGTTCACCTAACAAACACACATGCAATAAAGAAAGTTCGTTCTCTATAACCTGTCTTAGATTTACTACTTTTTAATTCATTTTCATTACTTTTACATAAACACTCGGAGATCTCCATGGGAGTCAAGTGAAAGTACGAAATAGCAATGCTTTTACGAATATCTTGTAAAAGTGTGCGAAAAATTGAGTTGCAAGGAATGGGAGTATTAGAATTAAAATAAGGCTGCAATTGCAATAATTATTTTATACTCCTGCATGTAAGACTTCTTCTAATGCCAAAGGAAATGAACATCCTGAATGTAAAATGCCCGAACATTCAACAATATCAACAAAAGTCTATTATTCGTCGATCTTTATTCTGACCAAGACGTCGCCAACAGTAAATTGCTCTTGTCAGAAACCTCGTACTCAAGTTAGATTATACTTAAAGTCTGAAAGCAAACCAATATCACGATTAAAATGCTTAGTTGAGTATAAAAGGAGAGAATCAATAACGATTGACATATCAGAAAAATTTGCTTTTGACATTATTAGTCTTTTAGTTGATACTGCAGGCTGTGAGATTATTTTTAGGATTATCACTTGCTGCTATAGTCCAACTAATGCAGACTAGTCTGAAATATATCTACAAATTGTTTTATCACCAACCCAATGGTAATGATACAATAATTGAAAAAGAAATATCAATATTGTTGCACGCAAAAAATTCCAGGAACTCCAGAAATTATTGTAAATTATCTATGACGGCAATGTTACTCATTATGTCAAATAGTAAGATTTATCTTCAAGTACAATTATATTTTCGGTCTGAACTGTTTGGTAAAATGTAAGTATTGTCAAAAAATATACGCTAACTCTTCGTCACAACGATTAAATATTTTTTGTAAATGGCACTAACGATTAAACTCACTGGAAAGTCTCTGACACTATATACCATTTACATTCTTGTATAAAAAATATAGTAAACATCACTTACCTTTCGAGGTAACTGAGGAAGGAACTGCGGACTTATGGCAGCATTTTCAAGCACAACACAACAACCAGAAATAAGGAATCACGTAGACGCAGTAAGCGTAAATCCAATGGAAATATTGTACACATTGCATTTGGAGAAACCGTTGAGAAAAGAACATTTTGCACCGACCGTAAACACGGCGCGCAAAGCAACGTGGGATTGCGTTACCGCAGAGCTCCACGCGCATGTGGCGACAAAACGTACTTTGAATCATCGCAGTGAAGTCAACTCTTTACACTATTATCTACTGTTTTCATTCGCGCGAAGCATTGTGGGTCACACATGACGCTATTAGCAACAAACAGAGACGTATACAATAGTCAATAGACAAATAAAAATGGGTTGCCGATACTTTGCTAGGCTTTCTGTCCTTTCACTTCTGTAGCGATTGCTACAGCTAAATAAATTCTTGCCGTCTTGAATTTATTTTTACAGCTGAATTTATAAATTAAACCTTGTCAAAAACAAATATGCAATATTTGATTTGATTAAATTACATTATGTCAACTTTGCCAAATTGTTACAGGGTAACTATACAGTCGATTCCGCTTTCTTGGGATACGTCGGGACCAGACCATTTTGTCCCAATTAAGCAGATGTCCCAAAAATCCAAAATTCAAAAAAAAATTATTTAAAACTGTTAAATTTGCGTACAATGCAATTTATCAATTGCAATTGACACAGAAAACTGTTTACATTAATTCTTCAACAAATTACGCTGATTTGAAACACAAATTTTTTTACGATTACGCATAAATACAGATTTAACAATTTTCTGTTTTCCAGCTCCGTACTCGTTAATTTAATTTTGTCCCGAGCTTGCTATATTTGTAAAATAACAAATCAATAAACAATTACTATGACGACAAACGTTCCAAACAGAGAATACTTTCACACACGCACGAACTTAAACTGGATTCAGACCACAATTTCTACCGTAACGTGGCAGCCGTGATTATTCTGACTAAAAATTCATTGCTTACGCAATTGAGTGCAAGTTACTTGTTCGTCAAATGCAGATTATAGAGCAAGTAAGTGGAGAATAATGCTGCACTGACTGTATTAACCCTTATCTGCTAAAAATTTTAGTTTTTGTTTATTTTTCATTAACTCACATTTGGTACGGTACATTAAACATTACAATTTCTCTATGTATAATAACTCGTAAGTACATAATTACTGATAGTTGCAAAAGTTAATGTTAACAATTCTAGACGTCAATCTAAAAAAACGGGGATGCTTTTGCAACAAGTAACAAAACTTATCTACTTGTCTCTAGTTGCAAAAGTTAATGTTAACAATTCTAGACGTCAATCTAAAAAAACGGGGATGCTTTTGCAACAAGTAACAAAACTTATCTACTTGTCTCGCATGCTGATATGTAAATGTCAGTTAACATTTGTTTAATGAAAAGTGTGAAAGCGAAGTTACGCGTGGAATAAACCAATTTCAAGCATAAAAATTGTTACTGGCGCATAAGAATATCAATCGCGCTTTTTCGTTTAACTTTATTGTCTTGTTTAATCAAACTCAGCAACATTAAAAACTATGTCAGCAGGAACAAAATCCTTGAAATTAAGAAAATTACGAATTATTATTTGAGTTAAAAGTGGCACGTAGGTGGAAGGCACATGTTCCACTTTTTCTTTGTTTATTTTAAGTCATGGTAACAATTTTTGTATTTTAATTTTCTAAAAAAAATTTATACGAGTACAAGTTTTATTGCGGTTGTTCTTTTCGAACCCAACGAAATCGTAAATCAACGTAGCTAAAGCAATTGAAAATTTCAATTTAAAATTGCTTTTGAGACGTACGTTGGGCACACACATCAAATATATTCTGGTACCGGTATGTAATTACCTGGTACAAAACAATTACCGGTAAAAGACATTAATAACATCCCCAAGCACCGTAATATATAATCAGACCATTAACTTTCTGGCATAACATGTTATCATTTCAGTTAACCGAAAAAGAACTTCGATTTGGCTTAAACAATTAAGTGCAAGTTACTAGAGACGTCGACTGCAATATTGTAATCTTGTTGTGCAAGGAACATTCACTCAACGAAGTGTTATTATTTTCGTTAAGTTATTTTACTGATCGTATTCGCTGATAAGCAAAACTAAAATTAGTTGGAATAAGCTATTTTGAAGTACGGTACAAATATGTACGGAAACAAACGTTTCAAACTGAGACCTAAAAGAGCACGAAACAAACAACAACTACGACAACAAATTCAACATTTAATGAATTCAAACGATTCTACTGACATTGAATCATTTTTCACAAAACGTGCCACTCTTTCCAGCGCTGATTTTCGGATTGTTTGGTCGGCTATTGGAATATTATGTTTTGTCACTTGCTTTTATCAAGTATATGACCGAATCCACTACTTTCGATCTATTCCACTTAAAACTGTCGTCGATATTAGCAGTGATGCAATTACAATGCCTGCGTTTACAATAACAGGAATTGACACCGACTTATTGAATCCTTACTGGCAATTTGTGCCGAGTTCATACAGGAAGCTAGCTTGTTTAGACAAGAGTTGGCTTATTTTCTATCTTCTCTTCAAAAGAAAAATAAATTTTACAATACCGGTATTATGGGCTGCGTTTAATGTAACTCCAAATATAGAGAGCATACGTTTTTCACTTGTAAGTGATTCGATATATGATAATTAAAAAATAACTATAAATAAAGAATAAATTTTTTTCACTTTATGCAGGATGAAAAAATTTTAGCTAATGTCCAGTTTACCTCTGGAGTTGTAAATAATTCTAATAACTTAGAATTAATTAAGTGGTCAGAAAGGTATACGATGTATGGATCTGCAACCGTTATCAAATTAAGTAATCCGTTACTCCCTATGTTAATTGACATGTTAATGCAAATATATACATATTTTTTTTATTAAGGCAAAAAAGTTAAACCAGGAACGGCCGCGATTGTACAACTCCGAAAATCGGAAATGTGCGAAAATGCCCACGCAATGGTATAAATCAATGTATTCCCTTTTTTTTACCGTTACACATGCGGTGACGCACAATTTCGCTAATAGATCACAATTGATAAACTTTTGCCCTTCCACACCCATATCGTGGGAATATTTGGTGGAGAAATGACATTAACACACGCAATGAAGAAAGTATTAATGATATTGCTTGTACAATTCTTAGAATTTTGACTCTAACTATTTTTCAGTACGTTTTCGTAAATACACCACAATCTCCGTGTGAATCAAGTGAAAGAGCAATGTATCAATGCTACCGAGAATGTCTTGGAAAAAAGTTTGAAAAATTGCATTGCAGGTGCGAGAAAAGAATATTAATTTAATTAAGATTTGAAATATATAAAACAAATATTTTGTAAAACTTGGTTCAGATTATCATTTATACCGGAGGAAACGAAAAAACCTCAATGCAAAATGCCAAACCACTCAACCGTACTGAAAAAAGTCTTCACCATGTCGACAACAATTATACTAACGTCATCACCAACAGTAAATTGTTCTTGTCTGAAATCCTGCACTGAAATGAAATTATATTTGAAGTCAGAGAGCAAACCAATTTCAAAGGAAAAATTTGTGCTCATTTATAAAAACAGAGAATCAACAACGACTGAAATATCTGAAAAATATGCGTACGAAGTTGTAAATCTTATAGTTGACATTGCTGGTTCTTTAGGTCTTTTTCTGGGCTTGTCTATTCCTGCCATATGCCACTTAATATTGATGAGTTTAAATTATAGCTACAAATTACTTACATACGACTTAACTATTAAAAAAACCATTACGATGTTGCTAAATTCTAAAAAGGTCAACGTTGAAAATAATCGAAAAGCAATAAATTATTGTAAATTTATTGTCATCACATTAATAGTTATCATATCAAGTGGCCTGATTTATCTTCAAGTAAAACTTTATTTGAGCGATCCAACGCAAACCATAATTACCCTAAAAGAAAATGGCACGATCTATTTGCCAAATTTCATCGCTTGTGGTCAAGGACATAACATTCATAATTTAATAAGCGGACTTACAGATAATACAAAGATTGATGTATGCCAATTGCATTTTTTGGATTTAATTGACAAGCTTGAATTTAAGCGCGGAATTAATACACCACTACAATTAATTGAAATATTGTGGGAATATCAAAAACTTGACATTGTGGTAAGTGATACTCATGTCATATCGTATTCAAAACATCTGTTTTTTTTGTATTGTTATTATGTAGAACTTGCAAGGTTTGACAGCGAGGTTAAAGGCAAACGTAAGTTCAAGAAAAATGCATTGCGGAACATGCACGGAATTTTCACTCGGTGAGTAAAATAATAAATAAACCGTTGTTTTTTTGTAATTTAACACCGATAATTAAAAATATTAACAGAACCCAGTGCAATCGGGGGTGAATTTGAAACAAAACAGTTACAATTGAATTGGTTTGGAAATCTTTCGTGCAAATACACGCATTTTCAAGTAAAGAATTGCAACTTTTTCAATTTTTCTTGACTTTTAATTTCATTACTTTGCGCAGATGTACATGTTATCTCCGGAAAATAATTACCATTCCGCAATTCTTAATCAGTTAAACATCATGCCTACTCTCCATCAGCGTGTGGCAATCGACACAAACGTGGTAAAATATCACAATTCCACATCTCAATTATGCGTCGACACAGATCAATACGAAAAATGCAAATTGTTCTGCTATGACAAATTGATCCGACAGTCGATTAAGTGCAGGTGAAAATCGTAACATCTTGTGTGATTAAAAAAATACTAAAGTAATTATGTCAATTGAAATCAGATTACCATTCATGAATAATACGAAGCGAATTCTTTGCAAAACGTCAACAACTGCGAAAGAATCTCTATTAATGTATCTAACAATTATCCAGCGAAGTAATACTCAACATTTCTGCAATTGCACACGGCCATGCATCCAAATAGTGCATAAAATTCACTGGTCAAGCAGTAGTGCAGTTACTTGCTACGGTAGAATACGACTGTCCTTATGTGTCAGTTGACATTTGTACCGAGACTACCTTAATCGAAAGTGTGGTTGAGATTTCTTTACGAAGCATGATTAGTTTGCTGTGCGAAATTGGTAATGTTGTAGGGATAACACTGGGAATATCCGTTTTAAGCTTTTGTGAACTTTTTTTCGCGCTTTACGGTAAAATACCAAAAAAATTTCGCAAATACAGGTCTACTTCGCCAACCAAGGGGGTTACACTCCGGAAAAATGCCGCTGGTGACGAAACCGCGGTCGGCGAGGCTTAGTTACTATCACTAGCATGGTGGGTGTAAGATAATTGTAAACGGGTTTCACGCATGTTAAACAATATATTCACGTTAGGAGTATTGCTGTAAAGTAAGCACAGTATTCGAATGTCACTGATCGTCAAAAAAAACTTATTACCGTGAAGGTAAAAACTGCGGACAAGCGAATTTTTCCTCGTAAAAAGAAATTTTTGTTTGCAAGAGATAACCCGTGGTTGGTGAGGGAACCCGTTAATGATTTGTTTTGCTCGTTATTCACTTCGTTTTTTTCTTAATAAAAATTTATCCGTTATAGATTTAACATTACTAAAAATAATTATAGTGACGTAAAGATTGATCAAATAATAAAATAAACTTAATTGCTGGTTTCTTCTTAAAGCTTCTACAAACTCATTGTCAAAAATTTAGTCCTGAATTTTATTACTCGTAAATTTATATAGATATGGTCAAGTTTTATTCGCACACTAGTACTAACTACTGTAATTAATTAATTATTATTGTAGGTTTTCCCGTGATCTTGATATTTGGTGACGTTAAACATTCATTAAAGTTTTACTCTTGACTCCAAGAACATGCAGTTTGAAGTTAAAATCGTTAAACATTAAATGGGTCTAACTTTGTATATCTCGATGTCGAGTACAGTACTGTATACTGTATGCACAGTTTAAGAAAATGATGGTAATGTGAAAATTAAATTCATTTGAATAAGTTACTAAATAACTCCAGACCAGAACTCACAATATTGATAAACTAGTGCCATATCACAATCTTATCATGGTGGAATTTGGTGTTCACCTAACATACACGTATGCAATAAAGAAAGTTCGTGCTGTATAACCTGTCTTAGACTTACTACTTTTAAATTCATTTTCATTACTTTTTCATAAAAGCTCGGGAGATCTCCACCAACACAATGGTTCTAATTCAATAATTGAAAAAGAAATCCCCCCTTCGGGTATAATAAAAAAAAATTGAGTTGGATCCGAAAGATGCAAAAAAAGACCCGAGAACCAAAATAATTGTTGTGTGGCGTCATTGCCACGCACCGGCAGAACAGCAGGAAAGAAAGGTGGTGATGCGCAACTCGATTGCACATTAGGGCTAATAATCACCACCAGAGGCGACAAAACAAAAAGAACTGCAAAACCCAAAAAACGAAAACGAAAAAAGAACCGAAAACCAAAAAACCCAAAACACAAAAACCTAAAAAGAACAGAAAACCAAAAAGAGGCTCGCACGTCAAAACTAACAAAAAAAAGCTGGAAACACGAAAAGAGCGCAACCAAATAGAACCAGAAACGTACCAGAATGAGCAGAACAAAAAGATCCAAAAACGCACCAAAGAGAACCGGAAAGAGGCGCGCACATCAAAACTAAGAAGAAAAAGAACCGGAAACAATCCAAAAAAGAACCGGAAACGCGCCAAAGAGAATCAGACATGAACCAAAAAGAGCGCACCCAAAAAAAACTAGAAAGAGCGCAAACAAAAAAGAACCAGAAAGAGCGCAAACAAAAAAGAACCAGAAAGACCGCAAACAAAAAAGAACCAGAAAGACCGCAAACAAAAAAGAACCGGAAACACACCAAAAAAGAATCGGACACAAACCAAAAAGAGCGCACCCATAAAGAACCAGAAAGAGCGCACCCAAACAGAATCAGAAAGAGCGCAACAAAAAAAGAACCAGAAACACACCAAAGACAACCAGAAACAAACCAAAAAAGAACCGGAAACGAACCAGAGCGCAGGAAGAACAAATGGCGAGGAGCGACGTAGAGCAATGTAAACAACACAGCGACTGGAGGCAAATGGGTGAGCAACTGGAGTAAGGTAGCACAGGTGGAATGGAAAGGACATTAAACAGAGCGAGATGACAAGTGGGAGGAAGGAGATGAACATGAGATAGCATTTAGAGTGAGACAGAACATGAGAAATGAAATGGACAGAGGCAAGAGCAATACGGAAAAGAGGCGGAATGAGGAGGAAAGAGATTAGTGTGGTGGCGACTGAATGGGTCGGGACAGAAAGTGATCAGTGAAGTGGGAAATGG